>CAJFCO010000178.1:306475-326285 GCA_904066015.1 Synergus gifuensis | reverse complement strand
GACAAGTCAAAGGAATCAAAATTGTAAACACAGGAAAATTTTAAAATATTGGATCCAATTTTGATTTCTTTGACTTGACAATTTATTTTTTCTAATACATTTTTATATATAGAATACTGTTATATACCTCAAATAATTCAAAAATTTAAAATCAAGAAAAATTGCAAAACCCTGCAAATAAGAAATTTTTCAAACATATTTTTCGAGCGCGCATAACTAAGGCATATATATATATATATATATATATATATATATATATATATATATGTATATTGACTTCTAATTTTTTATACTTTTTTAAGGTCCCAATGTGCTACTTTTCCGCATGGCTGGAATGTCTGATTCCTCTTTTTTTTCGACCCACCTTAATGATTATAAGTAATATTTATGAGATAGAGAAGAGCGGATTAAAAGATATAGGAATGGAGCCATACTGGGGCAAAAAAATAATAGAATAAGATAAAGAAAAGAGGAGTCTGGTAGAGATAGGTCAGTGATTATACTGACATAGAGATTGAAAGGGATAGAGATGTATACAAAAATTTTAAACTAAGAATAGAAAAAGATTTAAAATGGGAGATAAAAGGATACCCAAATTTTTTTGGAAGAGATAGACTGAAAGATAGAAAGAGATAGGAAAAGATAGAGCCTAGTGAAATTTACGAATACACACAAAAATAGAAAAAAAATAGCATTTAATGGATGCAAAGTGTGTACTTGGGAGAGACAGAAAATCTCTGTCTAAAAATTTCTATCCTTTTCTATCTTTTCACTTCCAACAAGGTTTTTTTTTAACATTTCTGCTATTTACTTTAAAAGAGAATTAAAAAGTCGTATGTAGCAAAATTTTATAGCCTCGTCTCACAACAACAGGATAACATTTCAGTCCCTCCCCGCTCCATAAAAGCGTTAGGTATCTTTTCTTCGTTTTTGCCATTGAATTGGAAAGCCTTATGTACCAAAACTGGAATAGAACTAAATTCCATGATTGGGAAGACTGGATTAAACACTGGAATCCCAATTCAAGATAGTTAAGGGCGTTGGACCCAAGTGTAAAGCTCAAAATTCTATTCATCATTTTACTCAAAGAAAATTATAGATAAATAGTTTTTCGCTCTGTAACACTAATCTTTTTTGAAATACAAGATTGCATACAGAGCGAATAATTATTTCATTTCGATATTTTTTGCATAAAACGAAGAATTCAAAGCCTAACTTCAAAATTCAATATTTTCATTTTAATTAAGCAATATTTGAACTAGATATTTTCTCGCTCTGTACGCACAATTCTAGTTAAAAATTAATTAATTCTACAGAGGGAAAAAATTCTAATTTTAATATTTTTTGAGTAAAATGAAGAAATAAAGTTTTTAGATTAGAACTTGGCTCCAACATCTTTAAAGCAGAATATCCCTACCATAGGAAATATGTCTCGGGTTTTGCACCAATGGCACCTGAAACAAAAATCAAATTAAACAATTACAAACTCTAATTAGAGGCTTTTAAAAAGAATAGATTTTAAGAGCGTTGGACCCAAGTGTAAAGCTCAAAATTCTATTCTTCATTTTACTCAACGAAAATTATAGATAAATATATTTTTTCGCTCTGTATCGCTAATCTTTTTTCTAATATAAGACTGCGTACAGAGCGAAAAAGTATTTACTTTCGGTATTTTTTGCATAAAACGAAGAATTCAAAATAAATCTTCAAAATGCAATATTTTCATTTTACTTAAAAAATATTTGAACTAGATATTTTCTCCCTCTGTACGCACAATTCTAGTAAATAATTAATTAATTCCACCGAGGGAAGAAATTCCAAATTTAATATTTGTTAAGTAAAATGAAGAAATCGAGTTTTTAAATTGGAACTTGGCGTTGAACCCAAGTGTTAAGCTCAAAATTCCATTCTCCATTTTACTCAATGAAAATTATAAATAAATATTTTTTCGCTCTGTATCGCTAATCTTTTTTCTAATATAAGACTGCGTACAGAGCGAAAAAGTATTTACTTTTGGTATTTTTTGCATAAAACGAAGAATTCAAAATAAATCTTCAAAATTCAATATTTTCATTTCACTTAAAAAATATTTGAACTAGATATTTTCTCGCTCTCTACGTATAATTCTAGTAAATAATTAATTAATTCCATCGAGGGAAGAAATTCAAAATTTAATATTTATTAAATAAAATGAAGAAATCGAGTTTTTAAATTGGAACTTGGCTCCAACACCCTTAAAAAAAAACAAAAGTGAATTATTTTTCTTCACATCAATTTCTATCCCAAAGTGGATAAAAATTGAGATTTCTATTTCTTCTTTATGAGGGTTGACAGTTAAGTATATAAACGATTGATGAAAAAAATGAGATTAAAAGATTGAAGTTCGATTAGGGTAAGAAAGCCTCATACCACAGATAAGACCTTTTCGTCCGACGAAAGAGGAGGAAAAAAGTGGGCTTGTAGAAAGAGAAAAGCAGGAGGAAGAGGAGAAGGAGGAGGAGAAGAGCGAGGCCGCGAGGAGGCGAGGGCGTGAAGACCCTCTTAGGAGCCAAAACACAGAAGAGAGAACTCGCGTGAGGAAGTGGGGACCGCACGACTAGCTTTTACTTAGGAGCTGGTGCACACTGCACACTACAGAATGCTTTTACTCGACTCTCAGTCTCGGTCGGGCAGCCTCGTGTGCGCTGCTGGCCTCACAACAAATTGCGCACAATAACCACTTGTCCGCCGATCGCAGCACGCGTCGGTTGGCGAACACTGAATAATCATGGTCGGCCAAATATGCGAAATTCATTGCGTTTATTTTCATTAATTGAATTCTGCTTGAACATTAGGAAATAGAGATGCGAGTTTTATTACTCTATTGTCACTTAGATAGCGAGAAATTCAAGGATTTTTTGCTACTATGAAGACACTGTCAAAATTCTTGAAAGATCCTTTACAAAAACTTTGACTGGATCACAAGAAGTGGGAATCAAGTTGAAGGAAGAATAATGGTAATGTCTGCTCAGAGCTAGCTATCGTCGTATTATTGGTACCGCGTCAGTCCGATACCATAGACAATCAGGAATTGACCGTGAGAGTATAGTGACAGCAGACAACGAGGATGTCCTAGAGCAGTTTTATTCACTGAGGTGACGGGGAAAGAACGTGGAGTCCGTGGACAGACGAAGAATCCAAACATATCTCAAATACCCGCGAAACTTCAGCGCTGATGTGCTTTGCGAGAGAGAAAGGGAATACGGAGAGAAAGAGAAGAATAGAACACGTGCATCCGTGCACACCCACTATGTGTACTACCTAACTGTCAAACGGAGAACGTGTACTTCAACTTAGTTAATGATAACTCTTAAAAATTATTCAAAGAAGGAAGAATGTGTTGATTTTTCAAGGTGAACAATCGACAGAGTGAATCTACAGGTGTCTATGTTGGTATTCTACAAGTTTTATATTGCTTTTGTAAAACGTAATGTGTACTCTTCAGTTACTAAGTAAAAATATGTGTCATTTTTTCTACAAACTGTGATTCCAAAGTGTTTTTTTTTTAATTTGCGATTGCTGATATATTTTCTTTCATCCTTTATGTTGTATTGTCCTCTTCTGACAATCTTTACTTTTTAATAGAAAGAAAAAACTAGTATCGGAAAATTGCCATGAATACCAATGTTATTAATCACTGATAGAGTCTGAGAAATACCTGAGACCACGGTCAGTATTCATTAATATTTTAGAGATTCTTTTACGAAAAAAGAGCAACGAAGAAAACAAACAATGTGTGCCGTCGTGAATTATTCGACTTTGAAACCTCGGGCTTCGCACTGATCAGCTATTCTTCGCTTCTTGTCGCGAAATTGATGAGTGACAGTTATGAGCAGATTGCAGAAAAACATATTAGATTCGTGGGCAGATGAAATGTGAAAAACGCAGGCACGTTTTGAAGGTGTTGGCGGTAGCGTCAGCAATAGCCTCAGGAGCGGAAATTCGTGGGGATACCTGAAGCTGGGAGCCTGAAATGACGAGTGCGCGACGAGATTCTGCACCACCCCGATACACAAGTGTTTTCTTCGTTATTCTGATGGTAGTTCTGCAAGCACACACTGTCAGGGGTAAGCTTTGGTCCCAGAGATATAAAACTGTAATTTCTTTCAGTTCTAATTTTTTGGAAAGAGAACTTCGCACCCTTAGAGTAAGCTCGATACATCAAAATATGCTGAAGTGGTTACCAGAGAATTCTATCAGCAACCAAGAATCCTCTACTAAGGGTGGTCCAATGGATTTTCAACTTCCTCGAACTTCACTTGCTTTAGTTTAAGTATACTTCAGCATAATTTTGATTTTTCTCATCGTTTTACAGAAAAAAATTATTTGCTAGTCGTCAGAGCCAGAGGTTTGAGGAATTTAAGGCTCATTTCCCATTTACAATTTGCTAAATACGAAGACAACCAGCTCACCCACAAAAAAGAGTAGCAATTGCTTTTTGGCTTCCTGCAAAAGAAAATTATTTTTGAAAAAGTATATTTTTCCTCGGATGCTTTTAAATTTCAAAGTACTAAAGACGATATTCCAACCAGAAGTATCAAAATTTACCGTATGTGGTAGGGTAACTTCATGCAAAATGATCCGTTACGCCACGCCTCTTGACCAATCGCAGGCCTCGCTATGGTTCGGATGGTCTCCTAATACTGCGCCAATCCAAAATAATACACGAAATTGGGAACGGAATGTTTCTTCGTGTTCCAAACGTCACTTCCGCTTTTTTCAGGAGCGTATTAAGATTCTTGAAGCATAATTAAATTTCATTGTCTAGCTCATCTGTATTGAAAAAAATATGTAAGTTACAACTGTAAGATTTCGTATGAAGTCATCAAGATCCATTGAAGAAAACTAGTGAGACATCTGGGAAAAATGTGATCTAAAAAAACTAAAAATGATGACAGTGGAGATCATTAAAATTGGGAGGGGAAAAAGAGGGGAGAAAAATCTCTCACCTTTTCCACTAATTTTTGACATCAAAATTTTCATCCCCACCTTGCTTCTACCCTTTAACTGTCTTCTAATAATCAAGGGAAAACTATCCTCTTCCTAGCAGCGGTCAATAAGAACTTTCTGGTAATAACTAGTACCTTTGTGTCTAGAAGGGTGAATGGGCGTGGAAAGAGGATAAAGGATCGGGAGGAATATAGGGCTTAAGGGGGAGGGAAGAGGGGGTTGATAGTGTTTAAAAATCAAAAATTTGGTTTTTCACAAAAGTACCAAGTTGGACCCAAGTGTTAAGCTCAAAATTCTATTCTTCATTTTACTCAACGAAAATTATAAATATTTTTTCGCTCTGTAGCGCTAATCTTTTTTCAAATATAAGACTGCATACAGAGCGAATAATTATTTAATTTCGATATTTTTTGCATAAAACGAAGAAATCAAAATATATCTTCAAAATTCAATATTTTCATTTTACTTAAAAAATATTTGAATTAGTTATTTTCTCGCTCTGTGCGCATAATTCTAGTTAAAAATTGATTAATTCTACGAAGTGAAAAAATTCCAAATTTAATATTTGTTGAGTAAAATGAAGAAATCGAATTTTTAGATTAGAACTTGGCTTCAACACCCTTAAAGCAGAATATCTCTTTCATAGGAAATATGTGTTGATCTTTGTATAATTAGTGGAGCTGGCGCAGTCATCATTCGTCAATTAGAAGAAATATGGCGTAATTTTTTACGATTTTAGAGAAAAAATCGATCATTCAGTTACGACTTTTGTTTAAACAATTTTTCCAGTAGTTCTGCAATTTCGGCTGCGTATATAAATTGCCCAGAAAATTATTCCTCCAGTTTTCTTCACATTCCACTGGCTTCATCTTGTAAAAAATTACTATCAAACGTTGAGTTTTTGACGTTGAGTTTAGGAACCAAATAAATTTCCTCTACGAAGCTTTATCTCACCTTACCTGAAAAAAAGAGGTCATTATTAAAATATATACTATTTTCTACTATTTTATAATGCAAAACGTGACGGACTGAATTAAAAGTTAGTTATTTAAACTTCATCATTAACGTGGAATTAAAATTTACCTACATTATTTTGATTTTATAATTTTCTTTGAGGTTTTTAGTTCGGCGGATTCTTTAGTGTTACGTTACATTCGGGTTTAATCATTTATAAAAATTATTTTAATTTTTTAAACTTTATTTCAGATTTGAAACCCCACGTGGAAAGGTTCCCCTTGGAAATTCTAGATAGAAATTCCGTGGAAATTCCAACTGAAAAACATGCTGGAAATTCTAGGGTGCATCATCCAAGACACCTTCTTCTAGGAAATTAAATTATGCTTCAAGAATCAACGCCCCTGACGGTTAACCGGATGACTCGTCGTTATGCCGCATCGCAAGGGTACACCAGGTATCTAAACCACGTCTTTCTCCAGGACGTAAACTTCTTCCTCAAAATTCAAAGTTCGTCGATGGTTTTCCCGATACTTGTCATTGTTTCACATTAAAAGATCTTCCTTGAGTCTCTGAATTTTGCTTCAGTAACTGAGATTCTGCATGACGACACAAGTGACTCTTCGTCATACTCCATCATCTGAGTGCAACAGGTTGAAAGTTGAGAAAGTTGGGTTCTCAACCAAACCAATAGGTCAAATGAATTCAAGGATATCACAATTAACATTAAAGTACAAAAAAGACAAATCAATAGTTGATCCTAATCATCCAACCAGTTACTTCTGGATATCGGAATTACCCCTTTTGTCTGAGGCCGTGTGAACTCATTTCTTTCAGTTACAATTCTAATAAACTACACGATACCACAAATCCCTAGATTCCCCTAATCATTCTACAAAGGGAGATTCATACCCAGAACTTTCTGAAGTTAGATGATAGGATGGATAAGGCACTTCCTTTTCAGTGGGTGATCGTCTCCAATGTTGGATGATGATGATGATAAGATGATGATGATCAGATGTGATCTAGAAATTGTTGTTGACCAGTTGTTCGTCCGTTCTGCCGCTCTTGCTTTCTCCAAATTGAATCCTGATTCAGCTGGGATGCTGGGATCCAATCCAATTCCAACCCAGGAACCAATGTCCTCTACTGGGCGTCCCCAGGAAGTCTTGCGACACGTAAACCGATCCTGAGCCTTAGCTCTCACCTTTGGAAAAAGTCTCTTACACGTTTCGAGCTCGCAGCTCGTCCGAATAGTTAGCCAGCTGGGCTGGAATCCTTTTTCCAACTGCCAGCTCCTGGCTGACTCCTCAATTCCTTCGACTCGTCTCCTCTCCACCTGGCTGAGTTTTCTTATCTCTTATTTGTCACCCGGATGCACCCCATTTAAGATACATCTTCTCTGAGGAATTTGCTGTGCTCGACGATCTGTCGCATCTCGATGGTTACTCGAAATCACTAGTCGATTCTATTGTATAATCGAACCTACGACTGCACAGAAAAATTATGCGGTGTGCATTGGGGAACAACAAAGCCTTCAAGTACAATAAAGCCCTTCGAATACTGCGTAAGACATTGTGTTCCAAGAAAAACGCGGGCCTTTGATGCACGTGTTATGCACCCGCCCACCTCTTTACTGGTATACAAACAAACAAGTAGTATCTGCAATTAGGATAAGTCAATATCAGTAATGATACTTATAGGCAGTTTTTTAGGATAATAATGGTTATCTAGTTGATTTATCCACAACGGCAGATACACGTTTTTCTATTTGCATTTCAGTCTAGTTGCCATGTCTACATGGGATATGTAAACGCGCAAATCGATGGTGCGCGTATAGGTGAACATAATGCCTTACACGGTATTCCACGCCAATTGTATAAAGGCTTTTATGGTTGGACAATAAAGTTACATGGTACTTATGGTTGTGTAGTAGAGTCCTATAGTACATATATGGTCACGAATTAGAGTTCTATGGTGCATTTAAAGTTAATGTTAAATTAAAATATCGTAAATATCTTAGTTCATAAATCGATTAAAGAATACTAAAAAGTAGTAATAGATTCATTTTGCTTCCTCATAGAGGAAGCTTTGTGGTGGTGACAAAATCCAGTTTCCTAAAAAATGTTTTTTTCAACATATTTTAATGTCAATATATCTAACATGATGTCCTGAAAAATTGTCCGGATGTGTGTGTGTGTGTGTGTGTGTGTGTGTCACGATCCAGCAATTTCTTGAAAACAAGTAGAGATAAATTGATGAAATTTTGCATAGTTATTTCATTATACACCTAGTTGAATTTCTTACAATGGTTTAACAAAATATTTAATTTTACAAGTTTTATGTACTTTTATAATTTTCTTAAAATTCATTTTTTCACTATAACTTCTCAAATAATCAAAATTCAAAGATGATGTAAGGAAAACGTAGATTCCTTGTGTCGAAACGAATCGATTGACCTATATTATTAATGCATTTCATTAAAAAATAACAAAGTTATGGTTAATTGTATTTTCAAAAATTAATTTTTCGACTATAACTTTTCAAATAATCTAAATTTTGACTTGACGTAACGAAAATAAATGTTCCTTACATCGAGACGAATCAATTGGTCTATAATATTATTTCATTTCATTGAAAAATAACAAAGTTATGGTTTTATTTAATTTTAAAAAATTAGTTTTTCAACTATAACTTCTATAATATTCAAAATTCGAAGCTGATGTAACGAAAATAAAGGTTCCTTACGTCGAGACGAATCGATTGACCTATAAGATTAATGCATTTCATTGAAAAATAAGAAAATTGTGCTTTATTGTAATTTTTGAAAATGAATTTTTCGAATATAACTTCTCAAATAATCAAAATTTAATGTTGATGTAAAGAATAATTAATGCTTCCTCTATGCGCAAGCAAATCATATTTGCTTACAGGAAGCAAAGTGCTCATTGAATGAGCACAAAAGTTGATACAACTTCACAGCTAGTTTTACTATATTTTTTTAAAAGAACCTTTGAATGGTTAAGATTTATTTTGAATAAAGGCAAGTTTTTTATTTTACCGGTAATTTATAATTATTTATTTTATTTATATACTTATGATACTCGTGTATCATGAGGAAAAGGAAGTACTCTTCTATTTACTTATTTACCACATCCTTCAATAAGAAGTTTTTTTTTTCCGCAGAAAGTTGTCTCAAGATTATACTCAGTGTAAGGCTGAAGATGAGTTCCATTTACAATTGGTCACGTCCAAAAAAGTTGCTTTTCTTACTCACCATATAAATATACAGCACATTCCGATGAGAATCTTCAACGGATCCGGCTGCTATTGAAACTATGTTACGAACATATTCTCGTCGTTTGATATTAGCATACAAAGATATACTAATTATTTTGCCGCCAAAGTCAAGCGGAAATCGTGTTTGTCGTGATAAATGTACCTATCCAAGAAAATAAACTAAAGAAAACTACTAAAATGCAACTACACATGAAAAAATATTATTTGATTCACTTACTATAAATTATACTTTCAAATGGTACCAAGATAGCATTTTTACATCTGAAGGATGTTAGAATATGGTGCATGAATTGAAATTGAAATTTATCCAATATAAAAACAAATTCAAGTATAAAGTCGTTAAATTTATATTTAAAATAAGAATTACCATTATTATATATTGCATCATGAAAGACTCGAGAGAGATGGTAATGATCCATAACTGCTTTATGATGCTTCACTGATCATCTGCCAATCATCTTGGCTCAAGTTCATCGTTTCTACTGTGGTCAATCCCTGTAATAAAAATAAGAAAATTTATACAATATTTACTTATTTATTTTTCAACTAAACATTTCTATCTTAAAAAATGCTTAAAATAATATCTTACTTCATTAATTCCTTCAGCAAGCTGGTGAAATTCTTTGGCGAGTCATTTTACTGGAACCTCTTATCTATACATCTTGTGAGATAAACTGTGTACACGATCCTTGCATCTGTTTTATGGTTGTGCCTATTATGCATTCCGCGTTACTGAAATGTTTCGCAATTTAAGAATGTCTGCAATTGTTTCCATTTCACTGGAAACCATGTACTACTTCCAGCAAAAGTAGAGCAATATGCGTGGAGTTTTTGCTCTTATACTTACCCTCAAGCATCAATTTCGTTTATTCTTCCATTTCAGGTGGCATGTGCTGGTCATCTATGAATAATAATCGCTGTAAAGAACTACTATCGGAAGGAACTACCCGGGAAGGATGTTGTGCTTCCAATTCCGCTGCTTCAACCGCGTATTCTGATGAGGATCTGGACAGCGGAAGTCTTTTCTTCTGGAGAGTTCTTGGAGGAGGTGTTCATTGCTACCCTTGCAGAGGCAAGCTAATGCTATTCTGATACTATTCCTAAAAAAGAGTAAAATAAATAAAGAGTAAAATAAATAAAAAGTAAACTGTGATAAAAACCCTATTTTACAGAAAATTGTGCAGAAGTGCGATGTGAAGAAGGTAAAAAGTGTGTTGTGCGAAGAGGAAGACCAAGATGTGTATGCAGTCCAAAATGTAAGACACCAAGAGGTGGTGGGCCTGTTTGTGGAACAGATGGGAGAAGTTATAGAAACCTCTGCAGACTTAAAAGACGAGCTTGTAAGAAGGGTAGTCATGTGCTCGCTATGGCTTACAACGGTCATTGTCAAAGTGAGTATCCTGGAATAAATCAAAGAAGTCAGTTGCACTCGATAGAATATTTTTCTGCATAATATTGTGTGAAAATCGATTTGACTTTTCTCCAAGCCTCCTGGGTAAATCCCATTGCTATTTATGTTCTAAACTATGCGACTAGCTATTCTTCAGTCTACCTTCCTGGCCCTGCAAGCTGAGCCCCCGGGTGGGTATAGCTATAGCTCAGAGGCCCCTTCAACCGGCGCGTAATCAAGCTCCAAGC
Source organism: Synergus gifuensis (assembly GCA_904066015.1). Taxonomy (NCBI): domain Eukaryota; kingdom Metazoa; phylum Arthropoda; class Insecta; order Hymenoptera; family Cynipidae; genus Synergus; species Synergus gifuensis. Next base: position 315,404 of record CAJFCO010000178.1, on the reverse strand, counting down.
CAGGGAAGTGCACCTGTACTAGGTCAAAGACATCTAGGTATTCATGGATTTCATCTTGTCTCAGTCATGTCGACGGCTTCAAGTGCTGACTTGATGCACTCTTCCTTAAGGTTCTCTGGAGGCTTGGATTGTCAGATAGATTTTCAATTCCCTGACAATATCCCCTCCACGAGTTCCTTTTGGCTATTTGTATTTCATTAGCATACTTTGTAAGAGTTTACAAATGAATATGTTTATTATACAAGTTCCATTTGTCGAGCAGGTACATGTGCCCGAGTACGATGCGGTCAGGGTCGAAGCTGCTTGCTGGACCAGAACTTGAGCCCGCATTGTGTAAGGTGCGCCCGCAGGTGTCCCAAGGTACCGCACCAGGACGCTGACGCGCGTCCTGTCTGCGGAGTTGACGGAAATACTTACAAAAGTGCTTGCCATTTGCGACTTGCTGCATGCCGCGCAGGTCGCGCCATTCCCATCGCTTATAAGGGCCACTGCAAAGGTGAGTCGACCTGTGTTGGAAAATAAAACATAATCTGTTACGTCCAGAGCAATGGCGGAAGCTGAACGGGAAGTGAGTTCAGCAGACTAGGCAGGGTCGTAAGACTGGATTATAATTTATTGTTTATTGGAACGTAGTCGCTTATGAAATCTATGGATATATACAAGGATGGATGATGATCAGCATTTGCAAAATTTTGGATTGATGATTATTTTATTGATTATATTACTTTCAGAAGCTGCAGACTGTACAACAATACGTTGTCGAGACGGGCAGACCTGCTTAACGGATCTCTTTTCTCGTCAACCCCGCTGTGTGACTTGCACTTATCATTGTCCCTTAAATCGACATCGTTTTCAAAACTGGAATCTGGAGAAAGATACGGAGAGAAATCCGTCTTTAACTCTCTTATGTGCGACAAATAACATCACATACCCTAGCTGGTGTCACATTATAAGGGACGCTTGCATTACGGGTTTTGCGTTGGAGACTCGACACGTTGGTCCTTGCATACATAACAAATCTTTGACCTTTGGTAAGCTCACAATGTAGGGATGTTGGATTCTGATTCGATTCTTTGAAGATTGATCTTTTTCGGCGAAGAGATCGATCTTTTGAATCGATTCTCTACTAAGTTGATTCTTCCCAGTGGGCAAAAAGATATTTCGTCCTGAGGATGTTCTAAAGACATCCTTAGGATGTCTATGTCAGTTCAATTGATCTTATAAAGACGTCTCACGTCCGAAAGACGTCTTTGAGACATGAGTCGTCTTTTGGACATCAATTGGACTGACTTGGACGTCCTAAGGATGTCTTTAGGACGTCCTCAGGATGTTAATGTCTTTTTGAACACTGGGTTCATTGGGTTGAAATTTCAGACGACTAGTCTGAACATTTCTTTTACATTTATTGGAATAATAATAATAAAAAAAAGTTTCCACTGTTCCCAAAACCCAAAATTTGTATTTAGCAATTTTAGAGAATTTAGAGGGATTTTAAAGAGACTTTAAAGAATTGCAAAAGATTTTAAATAATCTTAAGGAATTTAAAGAAATTTTGTAAGATTTCAAATATTATAAAAGGATTTCAAGAGATTTATAGTAATTTTAAGGAATTTCAAGGGATGCTGAGAGATTTTGATTGATTTTAAGAATTTAAAGAGATTTTTAAAAGAGCTGAAAAGAGTTATCAATGAATTTTTTCAGAGAATTCACAAGATGTCAAGACATTTGAATTGATTTTAAGGAATTTTAAGGAATTTTAAGAGATTTGAATATATTTCAAGAGATTTTAAGATATTTCAAGACATTTACAGAAGATTTAAAAGTTTTAAAAGAATTTCAAGTAATTTTAAGGGATTTAATTTAATTTACTCCACACTCAGAAAAAAGTTTGTTTAAATTAAACAAAATTTGATTCAATCAAACAAATTATCACTGATATGAGTTCAATCATATGTTTGTTTGATCCAAATAAATTCTATATTTGTTTTTATTTATTTCAATTGAATATAATGTTTTTTAATTCAAAAAAATGTTTTTTATTAAACATTTTAATAAACGTTTTGTTTAAATTAAGTAAATTTCTTGTTTAAATTAAACAATATTTCTTTTAATTAATTGAAAAAAATAAGGGAATAATTTTTGCAGAAATAAAAGAAATCAATGTATACTAGAGTTTCATTTATGTAAGATATTCTCCATAAAGAATGAAATTAGTAATTTTCTGAAAACGAGAATTATTAAACATTATTTTTAAAAAATGTAATCAGAAAATATAGTTAAATATTAATTTTCATAAAAAGTTGTTTAAAGTTCAAAGAAAAATATTCGTGTAGGTCAAAAATATATTAGTTAATTTTTCAATATATAAATATAGGCATTTTTTATACTTTTATAAAAAATTAACTGTAGAAAGGATTTGTTTCAAATTAAACAAATCCTTTATTTAAACCAAACATAAATACCAAACAAATTATATATTTCAATTAATAAGATGGATATTCTTCATTTATTAAAATTGAAAAAATGATTTGTTGAAGTAAGAAGTTTATTTCGTTCAATTAAATGACTGCAAACAAATTTTTTTGTTTAATTTAAACAAACTTGTTTTTGAGTGCACATTAGAATAAATCCCTTAAAATTTCTTAAAATCACTTAAATTGTTTTGAAATCTTTTGAAAATCTTTAAACTCTCTTGATTTCTTTTAAAATCCATTGAAATTCCTTACAATCACTTATCACTAAAATCTTGTGGAATCTGTAGAAATTTCTTAAAATCTCTGGAACGGCTTTTTGATAAATATAAAAATTCCTTAAAATCTTGTGAAAACTTCGAAATCACTTACAATCTCTATAAAATCCCTTGAAATTTCTTAAAAACTCGAACAACGCCGAGTAAATTTCTACTAGTAAATAAATAAAAATAAAATGATTTTGGAAATTTTTTTCAATATCTTAATCCAATAAATGCAAAAAAAAAAATGAAATAAAAATGTTCGTCAGGCTAGACGTCTGAAATTTCAACCCAATTGGTTCTTCAGAGAATTGATTCTCTTTCCTGAAGATCCAGGTGTTGGCTTAATTTCAAGTTTCTAACTGTTCTTCCCTTTTTCATCATAATACCAAAAATATAACAAATTACTGAATTATTGAAAGAAAAAATTGACGTCCCAAATTAACTTTTTGTATACGTCTCTAAAAGATCGATCTTTAGAAGATTGATTCTTTCCAAGTTGATATTTTGAGGAATTGATTCTCGTCTACTTGATTTTGGATTGACTCAAGAATCGATTCTTTCCAAAGAATCGAACATCCCCACTTACAAGTTTTATTTTATCATTCATCACATATCTAATTGCTCCTGAAGCAAGAAATATTTTATTGGTAACACTGGAATATTTGCAGACGAGAATGACACATCAACTAACTATGATATCGACATAGACGATGAAGTCTCCAGTGAAGAAGACCATGTGCAAAAATTTTGGACGCATAGTTCTCTCACGTAACACATTGTATTAGTAAAGGAGATCTTCAGTCGAAGAACTCAATTTGTGCTATTTGTGCATTATAGGAGCGTTATTATTGTAAACACTTCCAGTTAGATCAATTGCATGTCACTGTCTTTAAACTAAAGTAGAATGTGAGTAATGTATTTATGTGTAATCTGCTGTTCAAATCTGAATTAGTGAAAATTTCATTAATTGAATTAGTATTTGAATGTTTGACTAGAAAAATAGCAAATTTTTAGCATTTCACTAATAGAATAGTAAGACAACCACAAATTAATTTTACTAAAGTTAGTTACTAAATATCTTCAACTAATTCTTTAGTGTTTCCATTTATTAACGCATTAGTAACATTTTATAAGCACTAATCAATTAGTGAAATGCATTTTAAACGCAGTATAACCGAAGGCTGAAAATGGTTATATCATAAGGTTAGTCTGTATATAGTGCATAAGTGATTGGGTTGAAGTTTCAGACGTCTAGTCTGACGATTTTTTTTTTTACATTTATTGGAATAATAATAAAACAAAAAACGTTTCCATTGTTCCCAAAACACAAAATTTTTATTTAGCAATTTTAGAGAATTTAGGGGAATTTTAAAGAATTGCAAAAGATTTTTAATAATCTTAAGGAATTCCAGGAGATTTTATAAGATTTCAAAAATTATAAAAGGATTTCAAGAGATTTCACAAGATTTTAAGACATCGGAATTGATTTTAAGCAATTTAAAGAGATTTCAAGATATTTCAAGATATTTCAAGACATTTACAGAAGATTTAAAAAAGTTTTTAAAGAATTTCAAGTAATTTTAAGGCATTTAATTTGATTTACTCCACAATAGAATAAATTCCTTACATAAAATCATTTAAAATGTTTTGAAATCTTTTGAAAATCTTTAAACTCTCTTGAATTCTTTGAAAATCCATTGAAATTCCTTACAATCACTTATCACTAAAATCTTGTAAAATCTATATCTAAATCTAAATCTTCTTTATCTCTGAAGGGATAAAATTAAATTAAATCCCTTAAAATTTCAAGGGATTTTTATATTTATTAAAATAAATATAAAAATTTCTTGAAATTTTGTGAAAACTCTTGAAAATCTTTAAACTGTTTTGAATTTTTTTAAAAATTCTTTCAAGTTCATTAAGATATCTTGAAATTGTCCGAAATCACTTAAAATCTCTATAAAATCTCTTGAAATTTCTTAAAAGCCCGGGCAACGCCGAGTAAATTTCTACTAGTAAATAAATAAAAATAAAATGATTTTGGGAATGTTTTGATATCTTAATCCAATAAATGCAAAAAAAAAAAATGACATAAAAATATTCATCAGACTAGACGTCTGAAACTTCAACCCAATGCATAAGTGTCATTGTCTAGCGCGGCCTGTATTAAGACTCTTGTATTATAGTAAAGATATTAACCGATCAAATTTATATTTTAATGCTGCCTTATTGTTATTATACCCAACCACAATTTTTTAAGTCTGTAACCTTCTGAAAGATAATTATTCTATCAACCTGACTCAACCAGAAAAAGAAAAAAGAAAGAAAAGTTAAAGCTTCAATTGAAAATTTTCTATCCGCCTACAAAATACACATTGGGAAATTTTTCGAACTACAAACTTCATTTGGGAAAAAGTTATTCAACCAAGTGTAGAATATCATAGATTATATTTATGTTTACTTTTTTCAAATATGCACAGCATATAATATCTTTAAATAATGTTGATTTAAAGTGCAAAATCGTATGGCGATCTATAAACTGTTTGTAAATACTGATAAGTCTGGAAACTGTGGAATATATTTATATTTTCCCTCAGGTTCCAGTTTCGTACTTTTGTTAGATTTCTCAGGTATCACAGTGACTATACTCCTAGTTATTTCCACAGGCCTCAAGGATCCAAAAAAGTCAGTGACGGGCACTGTCGTTGGGTCTCTTTTAAACAAATCCGTCCTTACACCCACAGTGGAGAGGCAGTAATGTTTGGGACAGACTTTCAGCTGTAATTATAAGATCAATGAAAATATCTAACATTCAAAAACACATTTTTGCGAAAGAATGCTGTCGAAATCGATTCTTTCATTTCCGTAAAAATTTGTTAAAGAGAACCATTTTTTTGCGCTATTGTGAAATCGAAAATTCTTTTAAATGACAACGTTTATCTAACCACCTAGGCTTCACTTGAACGTCTGATTTTTTTAATTGTCTAAAACAAGGGGTTTTGTTTAAAACAAGTGTCTAAAACACTCTGAAATCAAGGAAGTAATGTTCATTTAATTTTATTTAAATTTCTGATTTCTTCTCTGATTTCTTCCCTGATTCTAATCTAAAAATTAGATTTCTTCATTTTTCTCAACAAATATTAAATTTGGAATTTTTTTCCTCTGTCGAATTAATCAACTTTTAACTAGAATTATGCGTACAGAACGAGAAAATATCTAAATCAAATATTTTTTAAGTAAGATGAAAATATTCAATTTTGAAGATAGATTTTGAATTCTTAGTTTTATGCAAAAAGTATTGAAACTAAATATTTTCTCGCTCTGTATGCAGTCTTATATTTGGAAAAAGATTAACGCTACAGAGCGAAAAAATATTTATCTATCATTTTCGTTGAGTAAAATGGAGAAGAGAATTACTTAAATGGATATACTTACGAATTCGCTCAACATCTTCGAACTGGATGGTTCCACTTTCTCCAGAAAATCCAATGCATAATAAGTGTATCTATCGATAATGTAAACTCCGATGGCTGGATCTACGTGGTGCTGCAAATTAATAATATCAAAATTTAATTCTATTTTTATGTTTCTTCGATACCAGGACCAAGGCAGGGGTCCACCCTAAATACTTTAGTGGTTTAGTAAAATCTCTGTGGACATTAGTGAGTATTTCTCTAAACCAAAAATAGTCTTCACATAATGTCAAATATTATCTAAATGTCGCTCGCCAGGATAAAAAGATCGGAGAGTCGGTTGACTCTTGATGCTAAAGAGGCCAAAATTGCTAGGAGAAAGCAAAAAACGTCGAAAAAGAATTTTTCGAAGAAGAAGGAGTTCTGTATGGACCAGGCATAGCAGATTAGCAGACTAGCTATAAGTACAATGCTAAACTTTAACGCCTGAAAAAAGCTTAGTCAAAGTATAAAAAAAAATACTTACGGACAACGAATCTTCGCCAACTAGACTAGAAGCAACAGCTAAAATATTTGGTGAGTAAAACTTCTCATACATGGAGCTTGCTTGACAAGTATCGACGACAAATAAAATTTCATGATATCTCCGCTTTTGCCACATTTGCTCTAAAGCATCACTCAATTCTTGACTAGTTATTTCTTCAGAGTCTTGAAACTTTAGAAAACCATTCCCTCCATGGCCTGTCAAGTAAATTAGGATATTTGAACCCTCGTCCGTAATCAACTTTTTAGACCTAGGTGTTTCAGGTGGTAAACGTCCAGTTAGGAGTCTGACGAAATTTTCTACTGTAACCTCGTAACCTCTATAGTCTACTTCGACATCATCTCCGTAAACATTTATGTGTTGTTTAATGTTATTGAATACAGTTGCTGGTCTTGGATTTCTTGGATTACATGCCATATCATCGGCTATCATTAGAATTATTTGAGAATCAGGAATCCCCAATCTCTTGACACTGCGGTAAATAGAAAGTACGTTGGCAACATGACGATAGTTGAACCAGAAACGTGAAGTATCTACCAATACTGCCCAATTATTGGAGTGTCCCGTTTTTGCAAAATTCTCCGGTATCTGAAAGTGTAATAAAGAGTAATGAATATTCAAAGAATTGAGACTATATAAATTTCATTGAAAAATAAAGAATAATCTTCTAAATTCTCTTGAAAAAATTTCCAAAAGAACCAAAAACTGCACATTTTCATCGTCTCTTAATTAATTCGTTAATTAAATAATTCATTAAGGGCGTTGAGCCCAAGTGTTAAGCACAAAATTCCATTCTTCATTTTAATCAATGAAAAAATATTTAGTTTCGATACTTTTTGCATAAAACGAAGAATTCATAATCTGACTTCAGAATTGAATATTTTCATTTTACTTAAGAAATATTTGAACAAGATATTTTTTCGCTCTGTACGCACAATTCTAGTTAAAAATTAATTAATTCTACAGAGGGAAAAAATTACAAATTTAATTTTTGTTGAGTAACATGAAAAAATCGAATTTTTAGATTGGAACTTGGCTCCAACCCCCTTAATCACTGAATAGACAAAAAAAATGCATTATTGAATTAATTAATAAAAAAAAAATATATATATATAATTAACTTGTTAGTCAAGAGGGACAGAAATAGGACTTTAAATTAACTTGTTAGTCAAGAGGGACAGAAATAGGACTTTAAATAATTTACAAGTGCTTTATTTTATTTTCATCAGTTTAAAACTGTTTACAATTAAAAATTTTACCATCAATGCTACATAGCCAGCTAACTAGAAAGAATTTAAAATTAATATGTTTTCCCTGCTTCTAATAAATAATTTTTTAGTTTAAGGTTATGTCATTCAGGGCGAATATCATTTATACATATATGTATAAATGATATAACCAAAATATTTGGAATTATTTGTATAATTTCAAGATTATTTACCTTCCAGGAAACCGTAAATGCTAATTGAAATACTATTACTATTCCAAGAAGGGAATAATACATTTTGTAATTTTGTTTATTTTAAACGTTTAAAACTTAAGCACTTAACTTAAACGTGAAGAGAATAAACATTGTCAAATACCATAGACTAATAATAAAAAATGAGCGCACAAAGCCAAACAACAGCCAGACCATGAACTAAAGAATATAGATACGGGACCTCAGCACTAGTATTCCAAAGTTCTCGGTAATTTACACGGTTGGGAAGGTAAAGCACCTTAGGTAAAACCCCACACACCAAATTCATATGGTGTGTGGGGTTTTCTACGTAAAATACATAATTTACATAAGTAAAAAACAATGTATAATGGGCTGTTTACACCTCTGTCGGTTAGCCGACAACAAGCAGAAAATACATAAGAGTAAAAGAGATAGAGAATAAAAAATAGGATAAAAAAACTATCTCTTTTACTCTATGTATTTTCTGCTTGCTGTCGGCAACCGACAGAAGTGTAAAAGAGCCTTAATACGAAAAAAAAACTTCGAGTGACGCGTCACTTCACAACCCTGGTAATTTATGATTTGTCCTTTTCTATTTCCTATAGCGCTATCTTTGGCTAGAAAAAGACGTTGTTATAGAAAAGAAAAAGACAAAATAGAAATTACCGAGAACTTTAGAACACTATTCAGATGACATGAAAATTTCTTAATCCAAATGGATCTCTCTTTTTAACACCTAAGGAGGGAATTTGGTTAATATTGAGAACGTTTCTGTTTTTGATTTCGTTAGTATTTTA
>CAJFCO010000178.1:279932-306075 GCA_904066015.1 Synergus gifuensis | reverse complement strand
GAGTGCCTCTATTCTGGATTTCGTTAATATTAGGAGAGTCGAGTGTATTTCGTTAATATTTCCTTAATTCTTTAATATGTAAAAAAATGCAATTGGTTAAAAAAAGAAGAGGGATGGAGATATATCTATATCTCTGTCTAACCGAAAGCATGTTTGTAGTTCGAGAAACTTAGTATAGGTTCGCTAGTACGACACGCAGAAATTTGAAATACCTTTTTTTTACAGCCTTTAACTACACCTTGTATCTATTTCTATCATTGTACTACTTCTGTTCTGAATTTTGATAAGAGTTTAATTTCCTAGCTTCCATAAATTATAGTTCACCGCCTATAACCGTTATTACTTCTCGTGCATGTTGGAGAGTGGAGTTAATTTGAAAAATATAAATACTTGTATTTTTTGGATTCATAGTGGTTATAAATTGCAATCATGGGAGGTGATGATGTACTCGGTATTACAACTGGACAACCCAATCTGTTGAAACAGGATTTATCAAAGCTTGTAGGTTTCAAGTTCAACTTCTTCAGTCACGTTTTTATAAGTGACTTACCTGTTCACTTTCTAACTGTATTTTTATAGAATTAATTGAGTTAATATTTTTTGTACGTTCTTAAAGTTCACATTCTTTCAATGCCTCTCCCGTGTTTAATGGTTTTTTTTGGTCTCTCATGGTGTTTAAACATATTGTAACCTAACCTGTAGTTCCATTATGGACGCTATTCATGGGGTATCTTACACCCAACGCCAAAGCAATAATTACCCATGGAACAGAATTTCATATAATATTAATAATATCGATATAGAATTACAGAGGGTAGATCCAACCACTGAGGTCAAAATTAGACTTATTAAAACATTATTTCGTTGTAAGATTTCATAAAAGAAAATCTTGAAATAAAATAATACCATAATTTATGTTTTCTTAATTTAATTAATTCGAATTTTTTAGCGGTATGTGACTTCAGTTACTTATATCGAGTTCGAGTAAACAGCTTTTTAAAGCTTGGAACAAGCACTGAAGGAAACGAGCAGTTCGTAAAAATTCTTTAAAAAATAATAATATGAAATATGTTTGCTTTCTAGCATATTGCGTCAGCCAATTTTTTTTTTTTTTTACCGAAATCGGTATCTATCACCTTTAAGACAAATTTAAAACTTAGTACGTTTTATTTAAGTCACTGATCATTAAAATTTTTCATAAAAAGTATTTGAGTATAAATTGATATTAGAATTTGTTTTTTTACAAGAAGAATAAATATAAGTATTTTATAGTAAAAGAAAAGACTAACAATTATGTATTGAAAAAATGCAAGAGCGTTTTTTTTGTAGAAATCCTTATTCCAAACAACTTGTTTCGTGTACCAAAAGTTTTCAACGTTCAAATGAACGAAATATTTTTTCCCAATTATATTTTTATTTAGAAATATTATTTCAACTAAAAATAACAATAAATAATAATAATAATAATATTTTGGATGCGAAAAGCAACAATTGAGTGTCAGGATTTTATATCTCTATTTTTAACTCGATTTTGTGAAAAACAAAATTTAATAAATATTTTGACTTAAGCTGCTCGCTCCAAAAGACAAAGTTTTGAATATGTTTACATGAAAATTGGAAGAGTTATGCTTCAAACGGTTTTGAAGATGATATGCTCTTTTAAACTTTTTCGTTTTGTTCTGAAAAAAAGTTATTAACTTTTTTGGCAAGCGGTATTAAAATAACTATGTAACTTTCAAATGCTTCGTTTATCGAGATTTATTTTTTAACAACTGATTCAAGTGAATACTTTTCAGAAAACTTCACTATACCCTAATGAACATTTTTAACATATTTTTGCTTTTTTTATAGGATGTTCATAAACTTTCTCCTCTATCACCTGAAGTCATCAGTAGACAGGCTACTATTAACATTGGTATGTACTATATAGTCCGTCTTTAATATATATTTATTATACCAATTGTCTTAAGAATGCAATAGTACTCAATCTTTAATTTTAAATTCACAATACCCGTATTTCAGGTACAATTGGACATGTAGCACATGGAAAATCAACTATTGTTAAAGCTATTTCTGGAGTGCAGACTGTTCGTTTTAAAAATGAACTGGAACGAAACATCACAATAAAGTTAGGTGAGTAAAATTAGCATGCTATTGTTGATATATTTATATATATAAATTTTCATAAAAATTGACAATATTTTGAATACAACAGACTATATTTCCTCTATTCCTGATCCCAATGCCAAGTTCCATCAACCAATCACACTTCCGTCAAAAGGAAGAAGTAATATTCTATGGAAGTAACCAAGACATGTTCCCAACACGCCGACCCGTCAGAAAAAAAAATTACATGGACGGAATTGTACTGGATTAAAATGTTGATAATTAATATACTACACGGATTAACTTCAATTTTTGCACTCGCCTAGTGCAGGGTGTCCAGTGATCGGAAAATCTGGGAACTTGTCGGGAATTTTGTGGACCTTGAAAAGTACGGGGAAATGCTGGGAATTCTTGGAAAGATCGGGTGCTAAGCTAATTCAAATTCACACTCCTGAAATGGCTAAACACATCACAAGAAAAAACCGGGAAAAACGTTATTTCTGATCCTGGAGATTTGGGAATTTGTAAACGGAATTTCGCTAGACACCTTGCTAATGTCATTATGGAGAATTATGTTGATTTCAATTTCTATAATAGTCAAAATAATTAAAATTTATTCAACGCGGAATTGTTTCGGTATTCGAAACGTTTCAAATCCGAAAATATTTGAATGCATATTAATTCAGTTCAATGTCGCCTCTTCTGTTGGCATCCTGAGGCGTATCAGGGTGGCCACAAGTCAGGGAAGTAAGGGAAATGCGAGTAGTTGTTCTATAGTTTATTTAATAGATTTTAGAAACTTTCCAAGGATTTCGAAGGATTAGAAAAAACTTTCAGGCATTTTTTGAGATTCTTTGGGTTTCTAATGATTTCAAGACATTTTCAATAATTTAAAAAAATTTTAAGAGGGTTTCTAGGAATTTAAAGGGATTATAAGAGATTTTTATAATATTTAAAAGATTTAGTAGAATTTTAAAGGATTTCATGATATTTTAAGAGATTTTTAAGAAAGTTTAGGGAATTCAAAGAATTTTAAGGAATTTTAAAGTTCTTTGAAAAACTTTAAAAGATTTTTAAAAAACTTGTAAAAATTTAAAGAAATTTTGATTTTTTAATGGGATTTTAAGAGATTTTAATGTTCTTCATGGAATTTAAAAGGATTTCACGAGATTTTTATGATTTTCCATAGATTTTGTGGAATTTTAGGGAATTTTGAAAAGTTTTCAAAAATTTTAAAAGTTTTTTACGTATTTTAAGGGATTTAAAAGTTTTTCGTGGAATTATAAAAGATTTTGTAGAAGTTTAAGGAATTTCAAGAGGCTTTCAAGAATTTTAAGAAATCTTTACGTATTTTAAGGGATTTTAAAGTTTTTCGTGGAATGATTTTCAATAATTTTAAAGATTTTATGAGGGTTTCTAGGAATTAAAAGGGATTACAAGAGATTTTTATAATATTTAAAAAATTTAGTGGAATTTTAAAGGATTTCATGAAATTTTAAGAGATTTTTAAGAAAGTTTAGGAAATTCAAAGAATTTTAAGGAATTTTAAAGTTTCTTGAAAAATTTTAAAGGATTTTAAAAAAAACTTGTAAAAGTTTAAAGAAATTTTGATTTTTTGGAGTGATTTTAAGAGATTTTAATGTTCCTCATGGAATTTAAAAGGATTTCACGAGATTTTTATGATTTACTAAAGATTTTGTGGAATTTTAGGGAGTTTTGAAAATTTTTCAAAAATTTAAAAATTTTTTTACGTATTTTTAGGGATTTTAAAGTTTTTCGTGGAATTATAAAGGATTTTGTAGAAGTTCAAGGAATTTCTAGAGGCTTTTCATGAATTTTAAGAAATCTTTACGTATTTTAAGGGATTTAAAAGTTTTTCGTGAAATTCTAAAGGATTTTGAGAAGCTTGTAAAAATTGTAAGTAATTTTGACATTTTAAAAATAATTTTAAGGAATTTTAATAGTTCTCATAGAATTAAAAAAAATTTCAAGTTTTCAAATCAAAATTTCAAAAATTTTTAAAAGATTTTGTGAGATTAATCATTTCATGAGTTTTTTTTTTTAGAGATTTTAATGCACTTTAGGGAATTTTAAAGAATTTCACGAGATTTTTATGATTTGTAAACGATTTTGTAAAATAATTTAAAATGATTTCATTGAAAATTTAAATTTTAAACATTGTAGTGGAATTTTAAGGTATTTAAATAAGTGTTTAGGAATTTCAAAAGATTTCAGCGAATTTTAAGGGATTTCCATAGGTTTCCAATAATTTAAAGAAATTTTGATGCATTTTAAAAGATTTAAAAATTCCTCGTTGAATTTAAAAATATTTTACTAGCTTCGTGGAATTTTAAGATTTTTCTAGGAATTTCAAGAAATTTCAATGAATTTTAAGAGATTACAAAAATTGTTGTATTTAAGAGATTTTTACGAATGTTAAATGTTGTGAAGTGACTTTAAATTTCAAAAGATTTAAAGTGATATTATACGAAATTTTTGAAAAATTTCAATAGTATTATTGTTGAAAATTTATACGTATTTTTAATACTTTTCTGTCAGTGAAATTTGTTTGAAAGTCAGGGAAAAATCAGGGAAATGTCAGAGAAATTGAAAAATTGAATCTTGTGGCCACCCTGGGCGTATGTTTTCTGTATTCATGCCATCAGTTGATCAGCTATTGACCAAACTTGGTGCATTCTAAGAAGTATACTTCTAATTCGAGGAATAAGAGGTCCTAATGAACAATGAGGCAGGTTTACACCTTAATAAGTTTTACTAAACAGTAGATTTTACTACGTTTTTTAGTCAATCAAAACCCAAGTAGAGGAGAAGCCCTTCTGGTTGGTTCGAATTCGACTTCTTTGATTGATTACATTTCATAATTAATCGACAGCACTTCTTCCCTTCCACTTGGCTTCTGATTGGCTACGAAGCGTTGTAAAATCTACTGTGTACTAAAATTCTACTACGGTGCAAACTACCTCCATAAAGAATTAAAGAAAATGTGCGCCCTGTGGAACCAAAAGGAGTGTCGAAATCTGTCCTAAGACGTGTTTAATTCGAAGGTCGAAAGTGGTGTGGCTAGTTATATATTAAGGACGTTTTCGGATCAATAGAACATTTTCGCAATCGTTTGGTAATTAGTAATTACTATGAATAATTAGAAAACATCCTCGTTGTATATTTTACGTTTTACATTGATGCAGTTTTGGTTAGATAAGGTCATTTCAGGGGTACAGAAATATTGATGCCGAAGAGAAAAGTTTTAAGACTAAGATCTTAGTTTCTGAGATATTCGCAACTGCAAATAAACAGCTTTGGGTTTAAAGCGTTGAGAGCCATAAATATTGATATAAGATGTGAAGCCCGAAGAGAATTTTATCTAAGAAGTGTTATGCAAATTACTTGAAACAAGGGCATCTAAATAAAGAGAATGACGTCCTTTAAATGTTTGGGATTGCAGAGGCTCGTGCAGCAGACACTAGCAGTGGAGAAAAGGCAGGACTACCAGATGATCCAGGCGAAAGTATCAACGCCTATCAAAAACGGCCCAATGGTCTTGGATGCTTTCAACCGACGGCGAAGCAGCCTAAAATTGAGGGTCAGCTATGTCATTCCCAAAGGCTTACATGCTTAGAAGAAAATACAGAAAGACAATTACGTGATAGTAATAATTCTTTAATGGAAAATACTGACATCGTAGATAATATGAGTGAATCCTCGAAAATGGAGAGCGAAGTTGAATGCCCCACAGAAGAATCAAGTTTAGCAAATAAAGAGAAGAGGGTAAATGGTCAATTGAATTCATATTCGTCAGGTCATATGTTAAAGGAAGTTCGAGTAATATTAGAGGACATAAGTAAGAAGACTATGAATTCAAAATTCAATAAGAAAAGAAAAAATGCACAGAATATATATGAGGTTGAAAGAATCTTATCAAAAAAGGTTCAAAATGGCACTACCTTATATTTAGTTAAGTGGAAGAGCTGGAATATGGATAACACTACGTGGGAACCAATAAAAAATCTAGTTGACTGCTCGGATGCTTTGGACGATTTTGAGAAATACAGAATGAAATTGATACAAGATTTTCAGGCCAAAATCGATTTTTATCCCAACAAACGAGATGTGGAACGCTTCATGAAGAAATTGGTTAACAACGGCGAAGCACTTGACTGTACTTCAATTGAAGATAATTTATTTAGACAAATTAAGCAGTATTCTAGAACATCCCGAGATAGACGCGATAATCTCGTCGAGAAAATTAAGGAAGGTGTTTTGCGTATGCGAATTAACAATGCGAGAAAAGAACAAAATATATCTTTGAAAGATTGGGAGAATGAGATTAATAGTATCACAAAAGGGACACCTTTGATACGTGTTGAAAATTTAGTAGATTTGGAGTGCGCTCCACAAGATTTTCTTTATATTGACGATTATTTACCAGGCTCTAATGTGACAATACCTGAAGATCCACCTATTGGTTGCGAGTGTTTGACTTGTGACTCGAAAACCAGGTGCTGTTTTGCTCAATGCGATGGATCGTTTCCCTATACATCCACTGGCAAAATTCGTGTACCTCCTGGAACACCAATTTACGAATGTAATAAACGCTGTCGTTGTCCTCCAGACTGTCAAAATCGAATTGTACAACGAGGCTCACAAGTCAAACTTTGCGTATTTAGAACATCAAATGGCAGGGGTTGGGGGGTGAAAACACTGAAAAAAATTAAGAAAGGGACATTTGTTACACAGTATGTTGGCGAAGTGATTACCAACGAAGAAGCAGAGAAGCGTGGTAAAGAATATGATGCTGCAGGACGAACATATTTGTTTGATTTAGATTATAATGATACTGAAGGTCAGTGTCCTTACACTGTAGATGCGGCTGTGTATGGAAACGTTTCACACTTCATTAATCATTCTTGTGAGCCCAATTTGGCTGTTTATGGTGTGTGGATTGATTGTTTAGATCCAAATCTTCCAAAACTTGCCTTATTCGCTACCAAGAACATTGAACAAAATGAAGAGCTCACGTTTGATTATATGTGTCAATCAATTAGAATGCATGAAAAAAGTCTGAATGGAACAGCTATACTTTCGGAATCGCGACAAAGATTGGAACTACCAATGAAATTGTCTAATGATAAAACTGTAGAAAATCGAACTAGATGCCGATGTGGTTCAAAGGTCTGTCGGCAATATTTATTTTAGTAGGGGCTTTCGATTTCTAATTTAAAAAGGTAGACTTGTCTACAATCTACCTTAGGTAGACTTGTGACACAATATGAAAATAAAATGTTTGACACTTCTATGATAAATATTAAATATTTGTTTTTAAATTTTTATTTATGGACCTTACTGTGCAAGTCATTTATCCTGTCAAGCTAGTGTTTTTCAAACTCGAGTCTAATTTGAATATTAAATGTAAAATGGGTTATTCCAAAGATTTCGTTTTTTAAATTTTAGCAATAATGTTAACGTTTAGGCTAAATATGTTTTTTCTTTTAATTGGGTGCAAAAATAAAACCGTTAGTGTTAGGCTTTTCAAAACTCGTTTAAGGGTGTTGGAGCCAAGCTCTAATCTCAAAATTCGATTTTTTCATTTTACTCAAGAAATATTAAATTTGGAATTTTTTCCCTCTGTAGAATTAATCAATTTTTAACTAGTATTATGCGTACAGAGCGAGAAGTTATCTAATTCAAATATTTTTTAAGTAAAATGAAAATATTCAATTTTGAAGTTAGATTTTGAATTCTTCGTTTTATGCAGAAAGTATCGAATTTAAATATTTTTTCGCTCTGTACGCAGTCTTATATTTGAAAAAAGATTAGCGATACAGAGCGAAAAAATATTTATCTATCATTTTCGTTAAGTAAAATGTAGAATAGAATTTTGAGCTTAACACTTGGGTCCAATGCCCTTAATAGGGTGAGAAAATTTAATTTTAAATTTTATTTTTGATAAATATGTTTTACTATATGTCAAAAAATAATGGAAAACCAATAAAGTTTTTAAATATTTCTTAAGTGGAATATTAAAAAAAAGACTTGAGTAATATATCCCTACTTTAAAAATAGTATATTTCAATTTACATATGAACGAAAACAAACTTTCACGAAGGAAATAAACCCAACTTCACTCAAAACTATATTCACGTAGTAACCGTTTAAGACGCTAGATATCATTGGCTACCTGTGACCAATAGAATCCTTTAGCAGAAAAGTCAAATCGAAAAGTCTCGAATGAAACTCGAAAAGTATTGAATTACGAAAGCATTGGCATTGAATGTAGAAAAGAACATAGAGCGGCACATAATGCGACGGTGGCCGCATAGCGGCCAGCAGTGGAACTAGTCACTCAGGGCCGGATCCAGACAAGGTCTTTGGGGGGGGGCACGAAATAATTACCCTTCCCCCTCCACTCTCAAGGGGTGTGGTTAATAATAATTTAAAAATTGTTTTATTTTAAATTATTTAAATACTTTATTTATTAATTATATAAACATTATTAACAAATGTTTAAATAGGAACCAAGTTTTTGTATTTACAAATCTGGGCTTTTGGGGGGGCAAGAAGCCATGCCCCCCCCCTGGATCCGCCCATGATCCGTAAATGGTGGGCAAACGAAGTTTTTGCATTCATGTGTAAAAAAATACCATTTTTTTTCATGACTGGTTTTGGGACAAGTCTATATATCCATATAAAATTTATTGTAACGTAAATTAGTCGAAAAATATAATCAAAATGTGGTAAGTGAATATATTTAGTTTGAAGTAGTGGCGTAGATAGTTTTTTTCAATGGGGGGGGAGGATATGACTTGGTAAAAAATTCATAAATTTTTTTCTGAAGTTTCTAACGTGATATTAAAAGACTCATGGGGGGGGATTGATCCCCCCCTATCTACGCCACTGGTTTGAAGAGAATATTCTATTATTTACTGATTAATAAGTTAATTTTTAAATCCTTTTTCTACAGGATATGCTAATGCGAAGATATACAAGTGTGACAATGACAAGTGTCCGCGACCAGGATGTTACATCTCTGGAGGGTCTAGCAAAGATGATTCCTTTCCCTGCTTGCGTCCAGTATGCTCTGGCCGATTTCAATTGATTCGTCATGTATCTTTCGTGGATTGTCCAGGTCACGATATTCTTATGGCAACGATGCTTAACGGAGCAGCAGTTATGGATGCTGCATTATTATTAATAGGTATTAAAATTGAATGAAACCACTTTTATTTAGTACTTTTAGTCGCTAAGACTAGTTAAGGGCGTTGAACCCAAGTGCTAAGCTCGAAATTCTATTCTCCATTTTATTCAACGAAAATTATAGATAAATATTTTTTCGCTCTGTAACACTAATCTTTTTTCAAATATAAAACTCAGTACAGAGCGAAAAAATATTTTGTTTCGATACTTTTTGCATAAAACGAAGAATTAAAAATCTAACTTCAAAATTGAATATTTTTATTTTACTTGAAAAATATTTAAATTAGGTATTTTATTGCTCTGTGCGCATAATTCTAGTTAAAAATTGATTAATTATACAAAGGGAGAAAATTACAAATTTAATATTTGTTGAGTAAAATGAAGAAATCAAATTTTTAGATTAGAACTTGGCTTCAACACCCTTAAGGCTGTTAGAATGGAGGACGAGAAAACTGTAAAAATCTTTAGAGGGACACTAATACTCGGTTTTAGAATAGGGTTCTTGTTTGAGAAAAAAGCCAAATTGATAATTTCTTGGTAGCACTGAGAGTATAGAAGGACTACCCTTGGTCCCTCAAGAAATTATCAATTTGTCTTTTTTCTCAAACGAGAATCCTATTTTAAAACCTACTGAGTATTTGACAGGATTTGAGTCAGGGCCGTGCGCAAGGGGGGGTTGGGGTTTACCCCCCCCACATAGACAAATTAAAATTAAAAATGAGATTTTATTTTATATCAAAGACGATCGTTTGAAGGAAATTTTTTTTATTGTAACATATGAATTAATCATAAAAATATTTCGACCCCCCAACACGAATTCCTGCGCACGGCCCTGATTTGAGTGAATCTACAGAAGTTGCTGCACCATTCTATCAGCCTTAAGGATTATGCTGGGCCTATTTTAATCTTACTCACCATAGTAATACTTTCTGGCAGAAAATGGATCGTAATCATGATCATAATAATAAAAGTAATATATTTCTAGCTGGAAATGAATCTTGTCCTCAGCCGCAAACATCTGAACATCTGGCTGCAATTGAAATTATGAAATTGAAACATATTGTTATCTTGCAAAATAAAATTGACTTAGTGAAGGAGGGTCAAGCAAAAGAGCAGTATGATCAAATACAGAAATTCGTTCAGGGTAAGATAATCGAATTATATTAAATTATATAGCTTAAATATCTCTTCTCTAATCTAGTAATCATAATTTAATTAAAATTTTAATTTTAATTTAATTTATTTAATTCAATTATAATTTACGTAATTTGTAAACAGGAACAGTAGCTGAAGCCGCTCCAGTGATTCCTATCTCAGCTCAATTGAAGTATAATATTGAAGTCTTATGCGAGTATATTACTAAGAAGATTCCAGTACCTTTACGCGATTTTACTTCGGAACCGAGACTAATTGTAATTCGTTCTTTTGACGTAAATAAACCCGGTTGTGAAGTCGACGATCTTAAAGGAGGAGTTGCTGGTGGAAGTATTCTTAAAGGAGTATTGAAGGTATATAGTTTTGTTTATTTTACTTCCACAGAGAAAGTATGTTGTATTTTTGTGTATTAAGTACAAATCTGAGAATGTTTAATTTCTATATTTATACTATTTTTTAGGTCGGAATGGAAATAGAAGTTAGACCTGGATTAGTTTCAAAAGATAGTGAAGGAAAATTAACTTGTCGTCCAATATTTTCTCGGATAGTTTCGTTATTCGCTGAACAAAATGAATTACAGTTTGCAGTTCCTGGTGGACTCATAGGTAATTTAGCAATGAAACTCAATTATTTTTATTTTTATTAGTCGTTGCTGGAGAGTTGTTATTTTTTGGCCAACTATTACTTTCATTTTCTTAGCAGCTGCTTTAATAAAGACCTAATACTTGTCTTATCATATAAACTTACATATTTAGTTTCCTAACTCAATCATTTAATATTATTTTGCAGGTGTAGGAACGAAAATTGAACCTACTCTTTGTCGTGCGGATCGTTTAGTCGGTCAAATATTGGGAGCAGTCGGCGCATTGCCTAAGATCTTTATAGAGTTGGAAATATCTTACTACCTGCTGAAACGATTGTTAGGTGTAAGAACCGAAGGCGACAAGAAAGGAGCCAAAGTAAGACCAATCAATTATATATTATTATATATTATATATTCCGCCCACTTTCTTGTAAATAAATAATTAAAATATTTATTACTTATTCATATAAAACTCTTAAAAGAAATTTTAAGCAATAAAATCCCTTAGAAATATAATAGAAAATTGAGTTTAAATTTTAAATGCAGACCTCTACAATATACTATTATATAGTTATATAACCATTACTTTATATTTTGGCAACTTAGCGGTGCTTACAAAATGATTTCTGTATCTTTTAGAAGTAAATGTATATCCAAGCCTATTTTTAATTTTTAATTTATTTTGAACAGGTACCTAAACTCTCAAGAAACGAAGTGCTTCTAGTCAATATTGGCTCGTTGAGTACAGGAGGTCGTGTTTTGGCCACAAGGGCTGATCTTGCCAAAATTAGTTTGACGAACCCAGTATGCACAGAAGTTGACGAAAAAATTGCTTTGTCAAGACGAGTTGAGAAACATTGGCGTTTAATTGGATGGGGACAAATTCGTGGAGGCGAAACTATTGAACCTGTATTGGACCACAAATAATTCAATGAAATTTTAACTTACATGGATTGTTGAGCATAATTTTTGTTTTACATCCACTAAGTGCTACATGTATTTCAATGATTTTGAATAATCTATTTCATAAAAAGGTGCATAAAAAAGTAAATTTTTTAATTCTTCAGCAACCTTTACCTTTAAAATTAAACTTCTCTGCTAGAAATGAACGGATAGTCTATCAAGTTCAGTCGTTTTCAATCTTCAAGAGTAAAATTTAAAAAATAAATTTAATCTAGTTTATCCACGTCAATCCTATTCTATCTCTTTTGCAATCTACAATCTTTTGGAAGGAGGAGGCACTAGATTTTCCGAATGGCGTAAGAACAAGGTATCAAAAAAAGAAGTCTTTTCCAACGTTTAAGTCTTGTCTTAATTTTTATGTGCAGTACCAACAATTCTTTACTAGTAAACTTACATTATTTATTTAAACTTGCTCTTTCCAATCTAAATCTACTGACAGGTTTTAACTTGATTAAAGGTTCGATCGTATTTTCTTGCGTTTTTTCCACTGTTTTCGTTGCTTCAACAGTTTCACTCTTGGAATCTTTGGGTAAAGAAATATCCTTTCTAACATACAAGTCGTTTTGTGAGCGTTTCAAAATTGATTTAGGTTTGTAAAAAGTGCTATAAATGTCTCCTGGAGTATTCACAAGTGTATCACATTCACCAATTGCTTTTGGAATAATAGTTGAGTGTTGAAAATAGATTGTTTGATCATTAAGTACAACATTTGAATTTTCTTCACTATCACTACGAGTAGCACTTTCATCATCATCAGAAGAGTCTACATCTGAAGGATCTGCAAAAGACACTCGTCTATTTTTAACTAACTGTTCCTTTTTCTGTGGTTCTAATTTATTGAGACTACTTTCTTGGTTGAGGTTTTCTTTTGTACCAATTACACGATGGTTATCACTAGCTTCTTCTTCTGAAAATGGTGAACTTGGACTTATCACTGGAGATAAACAATTTTCAACTATTTGTTCTTTCAAAGGTTTGGTGATTTCTTTCTCTGAAACATTGAGTGCTGCTTCATCAAGTACTTTCTCCTTATATTCGGGAAAAATTTCAACTACTTCTTCTTCCTCTTCTTCTTTATCTTCTATTGTTTCAAAATCATCATCATCTTCTTCCTCACTATCATCTTCATTTGAATTTTCGAGTAATCTAGAAGAATATAATTATATTTTATAAAAATCAAAAATCGAAGCACCTGATGTTTTAAAAAATTTATTAAATAAAAGAAAAATTGCCCACGTAATATTATATTTTGACCGTACCTAAAATATTCATCAGCCAACTCCTCTTCAAGTTCTAATTCATCTAGTCTCCGAAGGATATCTTCTTCTGTTTTTATGCTATTTTTTTCTTTTTTCTGTTGTGCAACTTGCTCGCGGTATTTCTTTTCCTTTTCTCTATGTTCAACTATAACAAAGATTATAATTTAAACTTTGAATTCTAAATAATATTGGAGTAAAAATAAACTATTTAATTTAAACTTTTCAATAGATCTTTACCTCTCCATTTTTCTAAATCTTGATCACTGCAATGTTCAATTATTCCATCGTTTAGATTTTCTCCAAAGGCTCCATAGCTTAAGGGAACGATTTGACGCGATTCAAACAAATTTCTTTCTTCTTGTAAATCACTCAGTAATTTTTCGGCACCTAATGCAAAAATGTAAAAGCAATTTATAAACAGTATTAAGTATGTGATTAAATATGCAAGTCCGAAGAACATCATTCTTACGTTTAATTCTACGGTTACAAAATTCAATAGCTTGTACTGCACTATAATTTATAAAGTATCCATCACCAATGCAAACTAAAATTTCATTAGTGTGTTTTAATTTGCCCGCCATCAACGCTTGTTTGCCAATAGGAACCATACAATTTATAGACAACTCTAAAGGAATTAATTCAAGCCCTTCTAAGACTTTCTTATGCTGATTTATATATTGAGTCCAAATTCGTGTTTGCTCTTCATTCTTTTGTAAGATCTATAAAAGAGTAAAGTTTAAATACAATATCGACATTTCTGAATATTTTAAATTTGAACATAATCCAAATTAAAAACTATACCTTTGAGAGTGTCTCTTGGTGAAGCCTTTTTTTGTAGAGATGAAGCTCTGGATAGTCCATTTTGTAATTACAGCTTTTCTAAATTTGAACTGTAAAAAAAATACTGCTCTTAACAATAGTATTTAACAAAAATATTAAATTACCATATTAAGTCTAAATAAATATTCAATTATTAAATATTTCAAACAAATATTTAGAGTTCTTGACGATTAATAATTGTAATCATAAAAAAGTACATTTTAATGAATTAGTAGGAGAAAAATCGAATTAAAAAGAAAATGAAGATGGTTTAAACAATTTTTAATTAGTTAACAAATGATTAAAAACATATGCATTAATTTTTGTTTAAAAAATAAAAAAAACCGGGTTTTGTGCTCATTTCTCGAGAAATTTTTACGTTACGGTTTTTCGGGGCATTTTTGAGCTATAATGTAGACAAACTTAAGAGATTAAAATAAAAATTAATAAAACAGGAACTATTCGTTGATAACTCCTCAAAAGAAAAAAAAAATATATATGTTCATCAGTTATGATTTTGAACCACCCTATAATTTTCATAAATTCTTTAGAAAATTCTCAAAATTAAAGTGAGTAGTATTTTTTATAGGTAACCCTCTTTAATATTAATTACAGTAGTATAGTGACGTGACATTTATTACATTTAGCTTTATTTTCTTTCAATTTTTTTTCCAGAAAATAAACCTTATGATAGTAGAAAAAATTACCTGTTTTTGGCGCAATAATCACTTATCACATGGTATCACATGGATTTAATACCACTAACTATATTAAAAATCTAGAGGCGAAACCCTACTTATCTATCTACATATCGCGGGCATCGCGGGAACTACAGTGGTTTTTTTTATCTAAGATACAAGCTGCTTTTCTACAGGCCATGGAATAAAGAGCCATATGTAAATATTTATGTAATATATTTCATTGTTTACTTCTTTATTGTTTCATTCAAAAAAGAGCTCATGTATAATCACGTGTAGTCCTCGTATTATATCAATATTTTTTTTACATGTACATTTTGAGATTTAAAAAATGGAAATTCTACGTTGTGTCGGTTATAATTTTGAGCATCAGTGTGATAATATCTCTCAAATCGTTCAGAATAAATCCCAGCAATTTAAAAGAAACGGAAAAATGTCCAATTTGCTTTGGTCTATCAGCGTGTCATTTTATCGATAACAATGAAATAACTATTAATCACAAAGATATATACGCTCTCTTTTCAAATTTCTTTGGAGTGAAGAACATCTATCACGGCCAATTAAGGAATATGGATGTAGTTTTGAAAAAATTGGCACATAGTTCAGAGCTAAAAGCTTTAGATGAAACAATCAGAGACGTTTTAGGAGAAAAAGATAATGATTTTTGGAAGCTGGTTGAAAGAGCAGTAAATACTGAGATGAACGATACTAGGAGCAAACTGAGACTCTGCCCAACAATAAAACACCTAAATTTACTTTTTAGCAATGTCTTAAGTGAAGACAGTTTTTTATACGAATATCTCTGGACGTTGATTAAAATCAATCCCGAACCGCTCATCCTTCAGGTATTATCATGAAATGTTCTTGCGACTATTTGTCTATGGAACAATTAAAGGAGTTGGACCAAATGTTAAGCTCAAAATTCCATTCTTCATTTTACTCAATGAAAATTGTAGATAAATATTTTTTCGCTCTGTAGCACTAATCCTTTATCAAATATAAGACTATGTACAGAGCGAAAAAATATTTAGTTTCCATACTTTTTGCATAAAACGAAGAATTCAAAATCTGACTTCAGAATTCAGTATTTTCATTTTACTTAAAATATTTTATCGCTCTGTGCGCATAGTTCTAGTTAAAAATTAATTAATTCTACAGAGGGAAAAATTCAAATTTTTATATTTGTTAAGTAAAATGAAGAAATCGAATTTTTAGATTAGAACTTGGCTTCAACACCCTTAAGAGCCAAACAAACCTTATTATAAATATAAGTCCATATTACAGTTTGACGAGCAACATAACTTCCTTCTATAAATTTTTCTTTTTTTGTAAACAGATTTTACCAGCAGAAAGTGGATGGCCAGTTCCCAAATATTATGGAGCTTGCGGTAGATTAGTTATTGAAGAATATTCAGGGCCATCACTGGCTACTTATTTTTCAGAACCGTGGATTCTTAGAGCTGAAATAGCTTCTTCTTTACTCAACGCAGCTCATATGTTTACATTCGGAAGTGCAGACTTTGCATATTATTTAACAGACATTTCTCCTGACAATATTGCCATTGATTCAAAAAACAGAACCAAATTTATTGATTTGGAAAACATTATTGTTGTGGATAAAATTACTCTAGCAGAAGGTATTTTGTTTTAGTATTTTCTACTTTTTTTTATATATATATTAATTATATGAGTGAGGGTCAAATATTCTAGACATTTAAGGGAAGGTCCTTGCACTTTATGATGAAAGCATGAAACTTTGCTTAGGTCTTCTAGTGTCTTTACAGTCTTATTATTCTTTATGCCTTATTGTCATTAAAGAACATAAAAAGGTGGTTTTTTAAATAAAAGTAGAGGAGACAATTTTAAACAAATACTGGTCTCAAGTAAAGAATGGAGGAATTTAATTTAAATTTAATTCAAATTTAAGGTGAATTCAACAAAATTTAATGTCAATTAAAATAATTCAAGGTGAATTGAAGAGGAATTAAAGAAAATTTTAAGTGAATTCAGGAAAATTCAAAACAAGCCAACATCAAGATGAATTCCGGAAATTTTAAAAGATTAGAAAATATTTCTTTTGCATTTAAAAATATCTCAAGTTATTTTGAATGAGTTTAAAGAATTTCAAGATATTTTAAGTGATTTTAGGGAATTTAAAGGGATTTTTAAAGATTAAAAAAAATTTCAAGCGATATAATAAGATTTTAAAAATCTAAAGAGATTTTGATGAGATTTTAAGGGATATCAAGAGATTAAAAAAAATTTCAGGAGATTTCAGAAAGATTCAGACGAGTTTTACGACTTTCAAAAAATTTCACAGAAATTCAAAGATTTCAAGAGTTTTCAGGGGATTTTAAGAAACTCTAAAGAATTTTCAAAGATTTTAAAGAGTTTTAAGCGATTTAAAAATATTTAAAGAATATTAAAGAATTTTGAGACATTTCACAAGATTTAGAAACATTTTTTATGACTTTAAAGAACTTGAAGGGATTTAAAAAATAATTCAAAAGAAGTAAAAAATCTCTTCTGTTGCAACTTGCAGTCACGCATAAAGTTAGCTTCAAGGTCAAAGCAGAAGTGATTCAATCTCTACTCTGTACTACCGTCTTGAACGTAGCCTTTACCTTTTAAGTCTAAGATTTATTTTTAAAAAATATCTTAATGAATCCACAATGATATATAATGGTAGATCAATCCGAAACATGGCAAGACGTACATAGAAGCGATGGGAACTTTGATTGCGAAACATGTTTAGTATTTTCTCCTAAAGACATATGCGAGCACAGAGTTAGTGATCATAACTACTACGCCATTTGCAAAGTAAGTCAGTTTATAATTAAAAAATTAAAATAAAATGTAGATTTGGGTTCATTAGCAATAATGTACTTAAATATTTGCAGCACATTCTAGCTCAAAGAGTCAGCGAAAGACAGATATTAAACGGGTTCTTGCATGATGTACCAGAAAACATTTTGGAACAGTATCCTACTCTAATAAACCTAATCAGCCAGTGTTCTGATCCAGATTCATTTGACCAGAGAATTAATAGTGGAATTGAACTCAACATGTTGTTAGAAAATATTGTAAAAAATACGTAATCTTTATTTTTGTAAATATAACGGTATTCTATAGCAAAATTATAAATAAAATTCAATAATAAGATATATGACTACCTTTTTTTTGGTCGGACGTGACACTGAGAAGCAAAAACTTCTCAACAGGAAAAATTTCATATAATTCGTAGGAAATGGTAGGGCGAGACTTTGTATTCCTTGATCTTACGTTTATCTTAATCTTCTCCTAAACTTTTTACAAATATAAAGCATTTATTTTCCTTAAAAAAAGTAAAAAAAATTGTACATTCAGTTTGACAGCTTAATTAAAATATTTAAGTACGTTATTCTTTTCAAGTAAGGACATAAAGCTAAACTTGAAGCTTTACAAACAGACGTTAAAAAGAATATCGGTTAGTAAGACATAAATAAATTACAATATTGTGATGCAAAAAATGGTCCAAGTTTGCATTACTTCTTTAGTCCTCTTCATTCCCACAATATTTTTATTACAAACGAATTCCTGGATTTCTAGATGCGACGAAATTGAGAAGCTCTTCACTGTCTTCACAGACGAAAGGCTTCACATGGTGGCAAGCGACATCGTGCCACTTGAGGCCATCATTGTAGAAGTTGTTTAAAATTGATAAACACGATTCATCATTACCCTGTTAGGAGAAAATATTATTAGAATTGATAACTAAAAAATCGGTCAAAATTGACAAGTTAAACTAGTGCTACCAAGTGGCAAAATATAAATCATCAGCTTTCCTAGATATTTCCTCAGAAAATTTTCAAAACTAAAAAATTTTTTTTTTAAATTCCTCAGAATTGCTTCAGATTTCAAGTCAATTTTTTATGTAACAATGAAATATGAATTGAAAATGATTGTATACTAGGTATACGCAAGAATATTTGCGGAAACTAAAATATTAGTGTACATATTCACAAATAGAAAAATATACCAATTTTACTTTTTAAATCCTTCAATCAAGAAATAACTTTTCAAATAATTAAAAAAAATCCTCAGATTTTAAACAAATTTCCTCAAATTCTTCAGAAATCGCAGATACGCTAAAATTTCCTCAGATCTGAAGAAAAATTTCCAGACCTGGGGTCATTGACTGATCCCTAGGTAGAACAGATATAAAGTGAATGGGATGACCTCTGACCTATCGAGGCTTAAACATTGCGGTCAGTTGAACCAGTCTTTTACTAGTTTTACCTATACATCTATTAAAATTGGGAAATAGCAGTTAAATACCTGAGCAGCCTCGCGATTATCGGGTTGCTGTTGTCCGTATCCACCAGTGTGACTCCAATCTCCAGTATTTCTTTGAGTGGTTGGCCCAATTTTTGCTCCTGACCCAGACCAAAACCATCCATTTACATTTTGAGGCTGCAGGTCTGGCCGATCACAGCCTTGAAAGTTGCATTTGCGGCCAGAGGTCCAAATATAACGCACATTTCCTGCAATATGAGTTGTAAAACTTGTAAGTATACACATCAGTAAATTATTAAATTAAAAAAATAAATTAAATTAAATTATTCTATTAAAACAGTTACAGTTCCTTTTTTTTTAAAAAAAAAAATGACTAGTTCATATTTCTCTCATTACTTTCACCTTATTAATTTTTAAATTTAACATTTATCTTTCCAAATTATCTTTAGTTCTCAGTCCTAGTTTTTCAATCATTTTTCTACTTTTCAGGGCGTTGGACCCAAGTGTTAAACTCAAAATTCCATTCTCCATTTTACTCAACGAAAATTATAGATAAATATTTTTTCGCCCTGTAGCACTAATCTTTTTCCAAATACAAGACTGTGTACAGAGCGAAAAAATATTTAGTTTCGATACTTTTTGCATAAAACGAAGAATTCATAATCTGACTTCAGAATTAAATATTTTCATTTTACTTAAAAAATACTTGAATTAAATATTTTTTCGCTCTGTACGCATAATTCTAGTTAAAAATTGATTAGTTCTACAGAGGGAAAAAATTCCAAATTTAATTTTTGTTGAGTAAAATGAAGAAATCGAATTTTTAGATTGGAACTTGGCTGCAACACCTTTCAGCTCTGTTCATTTTTAATTTTAACTTTGCTATACTGTAACACTTCTAAAACTGAGCGAATTCCTTAAAATTTTAATAATTTTGCAAAAACTATCCTTCGTTTTCTTTAAATTCTCATTTTTCCACTGACCTACCAAATACTTTCTAAACTTTATATTTTACTTCTGCTTATGATTTTAATTCACTTATTCTTTTTCCTATATAGAACTATTTAAATACTTGGAACGATTTATTACCCAACATACTGAAATATATTGACAAGGACGTAAAAAAAGATTGACTTATATAGACGAGGGATAGACTGTACTAATGAATTGGTTTTATTACCTCGAGCAATTCTCTGTTTAATAAATTCGTTCTCCTGAGGCGTTTCAAGAGACACAGCATCCATGCAATGTCTGCGACAAATATTACGAGCATCTAACCAGTCGACCTCTAAGCTTCTGGTAGGTGCATGTTCCCAACTGAAGAAGTACGAGTGTGCAACACCTCGAGCATCTCTGTAAGAAGCGTGCCGAACGCCTGAAAAGATATGAAAAAAATGTAATAAAATATATTTTAGATTAGATTTAGATTTATTTTAGATTTTAGATTTTTTTTTATTTTTAACAAAATAGATTTGCGGAAGCAGATTAATTTATAAAATTTCTTTATAACAATTATCTTACCAGACTGGAATGAGCGCTTAAGAATTACAGGCTCCAGGTTTTTTTAAATCAAATTCGTTCAGTTTTCTAGTATTACAGTGAAACCTCGATTTATCGTTCTCGCTTATAGCGAAATATATATTTCTTAGGTCCCTTGAAACTATCTATGGAAGCAAAGGTCAAATTTCCCGCCTATAACCCGAACGAAATTTTTTTTCTCAAAATTAAGGGCGTTGGACCCAAGTGTTAAGGGCGTTGAACCCAAGTGTTAAAATCAAAATTCTATTCTTCATTTTACTCAACGAAAATTGTAGATAAGTATTTTTTCGCTCTGTAGCGCTAATCTATTTTCAAATATAAGACTGCATACAGAGCGAGAAAGTATTTAATTTCGATACTTTTTGCATAAAACGAAGAATTAAAAATCTAACTTCAAAATTGAATATTTTCATTTTCATTAAAATTTTTTAAACTATTTGAACTAGATATTTTTTCGCTCTGTACGCACAATTCTAGTTAAAAATTAATTAATTATACAAAGGGAAAAAATTCTAATTTTAATATTTTTTGAGTAAAATGAAGAAATCGAATTTTTAGATTAGAACTTGACTCCAACACCATTAAAAAAATAAAAAAATATATTTGAACGGTTCGTGGACCAGATAGTCAGGAACGCCATTTATGTCTACATAAATAATTGTAAAAGAACACAGAGAAACTCTGAAATGAGCGGTTAGTGTTAAAATAAAAATTTTTTTCATCGAACTAGCCACAGTTGCCAACACACTGACCGCTCCTGCTAATGGCTACTGTGGCTAGTATGAAAAAAATTTTTATTTTAACACCAACCGTTCGTGTCAGAGTTTTTCTGTGAAGACATTTTATTATTTACTTTCGAATAACAGACATTGAGTATTAAAATGTTTAGTTAAAAGTGATGGAGCCATATTCTAATCTAAAAATTCGATTTCTTCATTTTACTCAATAAATATTAAATTTGGAATTTTTTCCTCCTGTAGAATTAGTAAATTTTTAACTAGAATTATGCGTACAAAGAGAAAAAATATCTATTTCAAATAGTTTTTAAGTAAAATGAAAATATTCAATTTTGAAGTTAGATTTTGAAAACTTCGTTTTATGCAAAAAGTATCGAAATTAAATTTTTTTTCGCTCTGTATGCAGACTTGTATTTGAAAAAGTATTAGCGCTACAGAACGAAAAAATATTTATATATAATTTTCGTTGAGTAAAATGGAGAATGGAATTTTGAGCTTAACACTTGGGTCCAACGCCCTTAAGGGGTATTAAAAACCATCTTCTAAGCTTAAAATAAAATTTCCTCAGTTTGCTAAACAACTATTATATTTAAATATTTTTTCACTCTTTAGTGGTTCTCATTTTTTGAATAGAATTAAGGGTACAGAGCGAAAAAAATCTTAGTTTTTATACTTCTTTTGTAAAATGAAAAGATTAAATTTTGAGAGTAGATTTCGAATTCTTCATTTTGTACAAAAAGTGTGGTCCCCGAGCCGTTCAAATATTTTTTTTTAAGGGTGTTAGAGTAAAGTTCTAATCTAAAAATTCGATTTCTTCATTTTACGTAACAAATATTAAAATTTGAATTGTTTCCCCTGTAGAATTAATAAATTTTTAACTAGAATTATGCGTACAGAGAGAAAAAATATATAATTCAAATAGTTCTTAAGTAACATGAAAATATTCAATTTTGAAGTTAGATTTTGAAATCTTCGTTTTATGCAAAAAGTATCGAAATTAAATTTTTCTCGCTCTGTACGCAGACTTGTATTTGAAAAAAGATTAGCGCTACAGAGCGAAAAAATATTTTTCTATAATTTTCGTCGAGTAAAATGGAGAATGGAATTTTGAGCTTAACACTTGGGTCCAACGCTCTTAAAGAAAGAGATTCATGAATTCTTATGTAAAATTGGGACACAGAGAAAGAAGGAGAGAAACAGAGATAAATTTTGTATAATTACCTAATTTAATACTAATAGTGATATTTTTGCTTTTTATAGACTTGGGGCGCACCGAAGATTGAACCAATTGTGGACTGAACTACTTGAGGACTAAATCACTTCTACTTGCACGTTGATAAACTTTTTTTGGATGCGGATTTCTGACTATAACTATTTTCGAGCCAATTGTGCTTGGTTCGATTGGAGTTAGATTTTCGATTTTCGACAATGATCTTCTTGTTGATGAATCTCCAACTGAGTCCCTGAGTCTCTAACTAAAGAGGTGTTCTTGATGGTGTGTAGCTGAATCTCTAAATATTTTCTTTGGTAAGAAACTACGATATTTATACACATAGTGGTTTTCACTTTTTAAGAATGTATTTTATAATTGCCTTATTTATAAATATTTTTTTTTTTTTCAGGAAAAGAAACTTTGGTTTCAATTTCCGTAATTGATATTAAATTATGATTTCAGATTCGAAGATCGTAAATTGTAGGATGAAGAAAGAAAAACATAGCGCAGTTGGATAACTACCGATATAGATAGATAATTAGAACCGTAGTTTTCACAGGAATTTGATGGTGAAATCACATGAGATGCGGAGTACATAGATTGAATGATGAAATTACGTAAGAAACTTTTTTCTGGGTGAACATATTATGTACACCCAGAAAAAAGTTTCTTTGAATCAAATAAACATTTCTTTGATACACTGAAGAAAATTTTTGGTTCGGACAACAAAAATTTTTGTTGCTATAGAAGCAACAAAAATTGTTGATTGTGCCAACAAAATTTTTGTTGAACCAACAAAAGTTTTTTTAATTCAACCAAAACTGAGATTTTGTTGGTTTAAGTGAATTTTATTGGCTCAACAAAAGGTTTGTTGAAAGAACCAAGATTTGATTGGCACAACCAAACAATTTTTGTTGCTTCACTAGCAACAAAAAATATTGTTGTCCGAACTAACAGTTTTCTCAGTGTATAGGGCCAAAGAAAAAATTTATATTTTTATAAATATAATTTTTTTATAAATAAAATTTATTTAATTCAAAGAAATTTTTTCTTTGGCCCTATATCAAAGAAATGTTTATTTGATTCAAAGAAACTTTTTTCTGGGTGAT
The DNA here is from genome assembly GCA_904066015.1 of Synergus gifuensis. Classification (NCBI taxonomy): domain Eukaryota; kingdom Metazoa; phylum Arthropoda; class Insecta; order Hymenoptera; family Cynipidae; genus Synergus; species Synergus gifuensis. The sequence goes on along the minus strand of CAJFCO010000178.1, from coordinate 282,407 downwards.
TATAATGTTTGACCTTAACGATTATAATGTAGGTGAATATATCTTACGATTTGTTTACAGATTTATTAATTAATCCAGACGTCACAGGACCTGACACAATGAAGCGTTTGTAAGAAATCCCTTTTATAACGAATATATTTTCCAGTCCCATAAAATTCGTTATATCGAGGTTTCACTGTATATTCTGTCTATATATGTGGTTCAATATATAGTATACAAGAACCGTAATACAATTTTATGGTACTCACGATTTGCACAGCTTCGTGGATCTGGAAGAGCGAGGCGGCGTTGTGCTGTCACGGCAGCAAAGCCGAGAAAGAGAAAGTAGAAGATCCTCATGCTCCTCAACCTGTAAAAAAAGTTTTATTTATTTTTGTTGTTTTAACGTATTTGTTAATACACTCATCTCAATAAATTTTCTTAAGGGCGTTGGACCCAAGTGTTAAGCTCAAAATTCTATTCTCCATTTTACTCAACAAAAATTATAGATAAATATTTTTTCGCTCTGTAGCGCTAATCTTTTTTCAAATCCAAACCTGCATACAGAGCGAAAAAATATTTAATTTCGATACTTTTTGCATAAAACGAAGAATTCAAAATCTAACTTCAAAATTGGATATTTTCATTTTCATTTAAATTTTTAGAAATATTTGACCTAGATATTTTCTCTCTCTGTACGCATAATTCTAGTTAAAAATAGAGAAAAAATTCCAAATTTAATATTTGTTGAGAAAAATGAAGAAATCGAGTTTTTAGATTACAACTTGGCTCCCCTTAAAACAAATCAGAACAAATTCACAAAGTTATAGTAATATTAGTTACAGCGATTAAATTGGGCAAGATAATGATAAATAATTTTGTATTTAGTTGCAAATGTAACAAAATAAGCAAGTAATATAATTTGATATTAATGTCGATGATTATTTTATTACTGACAATATTTGTTGACTCTAATATATAATATTGAATTAAATTAATCAGAATAATAGAGAAAGTGGAGGGAAACATGCAAGTTATTAAATTTTTCTTGCTTCCTCAAGCGAAATAGCTTTTATTTTATCACGGTATAATCCATCGCGAAAAGTGGACAATTACTAATTGTTGGATAGAGAACTGAGAAGAAAGTGATGCAACGAATAGAAATTTCCGTTAGTTTCGTCCAAATCCTAAAAAAACACAGAATCCTGGAACCCGGAACCTGAGTCATTCTAGACTGTAGCATCCAAATTAGTCTAACTCATTCGATTATAATAATTAATTATTCCAATCTCCATGGAACAGAATATTAGCTGCCTGCTTATGCAATAGCAAAAAATCTCATCACGATAAGCTTTCTCTCACTGCTCTCAACGAAACTTTGTTGTGTATATAAGGGAATATTTTCTTCGTTTATTGCTGTGCAGACTTAATAAATCATATGCTAAAAATAATTCATAAACTTTGACGATGATTTCACTCGTAAAATCGTTCAACCAGCAAGCGCATCTTTTCCGCTTCTTGGCTTAATAGATGTAATCTTCTTAAAATCGTAAAACCTTGCTAAATCGCATAGTACCATCACAGACTCTTGAATTTATTGAAATCTCTACAAAGCGAATGAAATTGATAATTATTATGGTTGCAGAGAAAGTCCTATGATTATAATTTTTTTTTCCTTCTGAAAAAACTTCCTCTGTCTGATAGATTTTAGCAATATCGTTTATTTAGAAATTATTCTATATATATATTGGATGTGAAGGGTGTTGGAGCCAAGTTCTAATAAAAAAATTCGATTTCTTCATTTTACTCAAAAAATATTAAAATTAAAATTTTTTCCCTTTGTAGCATTAATCAATTTTTAACTAGAATTATGCGTACAAAGCGAGAAAATATCTAATTCAAATAGTTTTTAAGTAAACTTAAAATATTCAATTTTGAAGTTAGATTTTTAATTCTTCGTTTTATACAAAAAGTATCGGAATTAAATATTTTTTTGCTCTTTATACAGTCTTATATTTGAAAAAAGATTAGTGATATAGAGTGAAAAAATATTTATCTACAATTTTCGTTGAGTAAAATGAAGAATAGAATTTTCAGCTTTCCGCTTTCCGCTTGGGTCCAACGCCCTTAAAATCTATTTTTTTTGAAGCCTCTAATTCGAGTTTATAATTGTTTAATTTGATTTTTGTTTCAGGTGCTATTGGTACAATATCCGAGACATATTTCATATGGTAGGGATATTCTGCTTTAAGGGTGTTGGAGCCAAGTTCTGATCTAAAAATTCGATTTCTTCATTTTCCTCAAAAAATATTTAAATTAGAATTTTTTCCCTTTGTAGCATTAATTAATTTTTAACTAGAATTATGCGTACAGAGCGATAAAATATCTAATTCAAATATTTGTTGATTAAAATTAAAATATTCAATTTTGAAGTTAGATTTTTAATTCTTCGTTTTATACAAAAAATATCGAAATTAAATATTTTTTCGCTCTGTA
>CAJFCO010000178.1:225608-271327 GCA_904066015.1 Synergus gifuensis | reverse complement strand
ATTATTATTATTATTATTATTATTATTATTATTATTATTATTATTATTATTACTATTATAATCATCATTATCAGCTCATTATCAAGAAGCTTGTATCCAAATATTCCTCCACGTTTTAATTATTTATCACAGTTCTCACAAAAATGTTGAAAATCTTTTTATTTCAGAAGAACGCGAGTCCAGAAGAATAAGACTTACCAAATTCAACAGGATTTACGCGTAGTAGCTGTGTAGTTAAGAAAAACCGGTGCCGATCTTGCGAACGGAAAATACAAAGAAGGAATGAACTGTTGGACGATCGTGATGAGCCAGTATATATTCGGCCCACATTCCCTGATGCTACGAGTAACCTAAATTACTCCCACCAGCAGAGCGATCAACTTCAGGTGGGCTCAGGACTTCGTATATTACCCCACCTGCTGTCATGGTGCACTTCATAGTTAGTGTACGTGAAAGAAGATGTATCCTGAGTCTACAATACATAGCAGTTTTACTCCCACCGGTGGTTCCCGGTCAATGGTTTAACCGAGAAGCCTCGACTTATAACTTGTAGTAGGAGGATGTCGCCGAGATTCCCACCCCATCGTTGTGATCTTTATCCTCTCACCGGTGTTTACAGATTACAGCTATACAATGATGCATATAGATCATCAATGAGAAGATCTGCTCTTTTTTTTCATTTAAGTTTATCCTCTTCTGCCTTTTTGCAATTAAGAATCACGTCTATACTTTTGTATCTCAGTATTTTCGTCCAAATTTGCCCTCCGTCTGTCCACTCAATCCTTTTCTGTATCTCTTCTGTAACATATAATTGAGATTATCGTTTTTAAAGGTGTTGGAGCCAAGTTTTAATCTAAAAATTCGATTTCTTCATTTTACTCAACGAAAGTTATGGATAAATATTTTTTCGCTCTGTAGCGCTAATATTTTTTCATATGTAAGACTGCGTACAGAGCGAAAAAATATTTAATTTCGATACTTTTTGCATGAAACGAAGAATTCAAAATCTAACTTCAAAATTCAATATTTTCATTTTACTTAAAAAATATTTGATTATTGATACATATATTATAATATTTGAATATTGATAAATATTGATACTGTACGCATAATTCTCGTTAAAAATTAATTAATTCTACAGAGAAAAAATTCTAAATTTAAGATTTGTCGAGAAAAATGAAGAAATCGAATTTTTAAATTAGAACTTGGCTCCAACACCCTTAGAGTCTTAGGTTTAAGTTCTAATTCAAAATTCAATTTCTCCATTTCACTCAACGTATTATAAATAGATATTCTTTTCGCTCTATACCCATAGCTCTACTTAAAAAATTAGTACAACTCTTAAAGTTCTAATCTAAAAATTCGATTTCTTCATTTTACTCAACGAAAATTGTAGATAAATATTTTTTATCTCTGTAGCGCTCATATTTTTTCATATGCAAGACTGCGTACAGAGCGAAAAAATATTTAATTTTGATACTTTTTGCATGAAACGAAGAATTAAAAATTTGACTTCAAAATTCAATATTTTCATTTTACTAAAAAATATTTGAGTTAGATATTTTCTCGCTCTGTACGCATAATTCTAGTTGAAAATTGATTAATTATACAAAGGGAAAAAATTCAAAATTTAATATTTGTTGAGTAAAGTGAAGAAATCGAATTTTTAGATTGGAACTTGGCTCCAACACCCTTAAGGAATTTCAATAGAATTTAAGCAATTCATTACGAGCTAAAGAATTTTAAGAAATTTAAAAAAATTTCGAAGAGATTCTAAAAATTCGATTTCTTCATTTTACTCAACGAATATTAAATTTGGAATTTTTTTTCTTTGTAGCATTAATCAATTTTTAACTAGGGTTATACGTACAGAGCGAGAAAATATCTATTTCAAATAGTTTAAAAAATTTAAATGAAAATGAAAATATTCAATTTTGAAGTTAGATTTTGAATTCTTCGTTTTATGCAAAAAGTATCGAAACTAAATATTTTTTCGTTCTGTACACAGTCTTATATTTGAAAAAAGATTAGCGCTATAGAGTGAAAAAATATTTATCTACAATTTTCGTTGAGTAAAATGGAGAATGGAATTTTGAGCTTAACACTTGGGTCCAACGCCCTTAATCCAAGTCTATTCCTCGCCTATTCATAGTATATCCTTCTTATACCTTTCCTATCCTTTTGGCTATCGAGACGCAAGGATATTCTCCAAATTCCGTTTGTCATACTTTCCATTTGACCGAATTTCACATTATCGAATCGACAATTGCTTTAATTTTTATGCACCCGAATTATTGTTCGGTCTAATCTCTGTTTCTCAGAATTCACGTTCACTCTAATTTCTATATACCCGGTTTTTCATTTATTCTAATTATCAATTGCTCTACTTTTTAGTTTTTCTAATTTCTGTTTGACCGCATTACCATTTGACTTATTTATCATTTGGACGACTTTCCATTGTTCCTAGGATATAAATGACTCAATCATACTTTGACCTAATTTAGAAATTCCCGAATTAAAATTTGCCCTTCTAGAATCCTGCCTATCTTTTTCAATCTCTATCTTCTTATCCAAAGACATCTAGGGGAAAATGCGTTCAACAAAGATTATTGAACTAGGTCCTAAGTTTGGGATAGGTTGTCAAATTAAAAAAATATTTATGGATAGTTCGAGGAGGTCCCATGGACATTTCGGAAGAAACTCAAGAACTGGGTTTCTGAATCGGATCAGTGTGTGCGAGCTACCCACATTCGCAAAACTTTGCATTTGGAGTCCGGCGAATACTATTTACGTGTTTACAATCTGAACTGCATGACGGTCTCGATGAATTAATGTGCATATTAATGCACCGTTGGCTTATTTTTTAAAAGCTGGACTAGTTAGCAGTCGCCGGGGTTCGGATCCCGAGAGTTACGGCTGAATAAAATAACATCCTAGAAATAAATTTTCATTTTTCTGAAATTACTTTACATTACTGAACTTCACGAATTGCATTCTTCTATCCCAGTTGTTCTAAAGACCTTCTTCGATTTTGTGTTAAGCTCAAAATTCCATTCTCCATTTTACTCAACGAAAATTATAGATAAATATTTTTTCGCTCTGTAGCGCTAATCTCTTTCTAAATATAAGACTGCATACAGAGCGAAAAAATATTTAATTTCGGTACTTTTAGCATAAAACGAAGAATTCAAAATCGGACTTCAAAATTCAAAATTTTCATTTTACTTAAAAAATATTTGTATTAGATATTTTCTCGCTCTTCACGTATAATTCTAGTTAAAAATTGATTAATTCTACAGGGGGGAAAAATTCCAAATTTTATATTTGTTCATTAAAATGAAGAAATCGAATTTTTAGATTAGAATAAGGCTCCAACACCCTTAAAGTTTTAGAAAAAGTTAGAATCGACTGTACCATGGGGTTGGCAAGGTAGAAAATTTGTCTCTTCCTATCCAAATTGTTGCCTTGTTCTATCTTTTGGGCATTCTGAGTGTGAACAAAATATTCTTAGCGTTTTCAATTAGAATTTCTGCAGAATCTTGATATTGAAGCTGTTTGTTCCTTACTGACTCACAAAATTGAATGTTGAATGTCCAGATGTGTTTTATTAAATGAGGACTTTGTTTTCGAATGGTTACACATTGTGAAGGTGAACACATGAAGACTTGGATGCGTTTGTCTTGATTCTCCACTTTTTTAACCAGTATTTATCAGGTGAAGCTGTACTGAAGTTTCGCTGATGCTAGGGCAGGTTCTGTGTCACTGACACAGCTGTCTTGTCTGCAAATGCAGTAGAACTCAAGCAGAAGCTACTTATTCTGACGTTCATAGTAATTTTACAATATACTTAGTAGTATAGAATATGTAGGATTTTTTTGGGGAACACCAGTCGTAATCGAAGCTCGTGTTGGGTCAAATTCTAACTTCAAAATTCGATTTCTCCACTTTACTCTACGAAAATTATAGATAAATATTTTTTGCATAAAACGAAGAATTCAAAATCTAACTTCAAAATTGAATATTTTCATTTTATTTAAAAAAATACTTCGATTCGATATTTTCTCGCTCTGTATGCATAATTCTAGTTAAAAATTAATTAATTTTACAGAGGGAAAAAATTACAAATTTAGTATTTATTCAGTAAAATGAAGAAATCGAATTTTTAGATTAGAACTTGGCTCCAACACCCTTAAGAGGTTTCTAAGAATTTTAAGGAATTGCGATTGCGAAAGTTGTCCTGAAATTTTAAATTTTAAAGGATTTCAAGAGATTTCTATATGATTTTTAGAGTTATTTGAGTGATTTTATAAAGGTTATCGTGGAATTTAAAAAATTTAAAGAGATTTTTATATTTTTATAAGATTTTGTAAAATTTTAGTATATTTCAAAAGATTTCATCAAGTTTAAAAAGATTTAAAGTGATATTATATGAAATTTTTGAAAAATTTTGAATAGCATTTATTAATGCTTTATTCGTATTTGGGATATTTGTTTAAAAATCAGGGAAATTGAATAATTGAATCTTGTGAAAAGAAGTTGTTCCATTTAATTGGATTACTTCGGATTCTTAAATAAAAACTATAACGGTTTTTACAAAAAAAAAATCAACACAGATTATTAAATTTGTAAATTTTTCACTCTGCAGAATTAATCAATTTTTAACTAGGATTATGCGTACAGAGCGAGAAAATATCTAATTTAAATATTTTTAAGGGTGTTGAAGCCAAGTTATAATAAAAAAATTCGATTTCTTCATTTTACTCAACTAATATTAAATTTGGAATTTTTTCCCTCTGCATAGTTAATCAACTTTTAACTAAAATTATGCGTACAGAGCGATAAAATATCTAATTCAAATATTTTTTAGTAAAATGACAATATTGAATTTTGAAGTCAGATTTTTAATTCTTCGTTTTATGCAAAAAGTATCGAAATTATATATTTTTTCGCTCTGTACGCAGTCTTACATTTCAAAAAAGATTAGTGCTACAGAGCGAAAAAATATTTAATTTCGATACTTTTTGCATAAAACGAAGAATTCAAAATCTAACTTCAAAGTTCAATATTTTCATTTTACTTAAAAAAATATTTGAATTAGGTATTTTTTCCCTCTGTACGCATAATTCTAGTTAAAAATTGATTAATTATACAAAGGGAAAAAATTCAAAATTAAATATTTGTTGAGTAAAATGAAGGAATCGAATTTTTAGATGACAACTTGGCTCCAACACCCTTAAGTAAAATGAAAATATTCAATTTTGAATTTAGATTTTGAATTCTTCGTTTTATGAAAAATGTATCGAAATTAAATATTTTTTCGCTCTGTATGCAGTTTTATATTTTTAAAAAAATTAGCGCTACAGAGCGAAAAAATATTTATCTATAATTTTCGTTGAGTAAAATGGAGAATGGAATTTAAAAAAAAATACATTTGGACTATTAAAACCCAGGGATGAGAACGTTATAAATACAAAAACTGAAAAGTAAGCAGTCCTTTTATTTCGACTGTCCTTGGGATATGCAGCCCACCTTTCATTGTAACCATCCTGAGCCACCCTGCGCATTAAGCAACTCTGTAGTTGTATCATTTTCTTTTGTTGATCTCTTTGTAAAAAACGCTCAATGCTGAAAGCAAATTGAAAGTACGTTAAAAGAAAAAACAAAGAAAACGTTACTCGCAACCAAACAAATCTTTCAAACCTTGAGAAGAAAAATGCCTCCTAAAAAAAGCAAAGATACCAAGGCAAGTTTTCCAATTCATGAATTCATAGATTTATATTGTGTAGAAATTCTTGTGGTCTTTGTTTCGATTCCTAACGTACATAACATCCTAGGTGCCTGCCTACAAAAGATTCTTTTTGGAATAGAAATATTTAAATTTACAATTATTAATTCCCCTTATCATTATAGATATTATTATTTAGTTCTTTTCAATAATTCTGCGGATAGCCTCTTTTCTAGACTGTTGTAGTTTTCTAGAAATATTGTATTTATTAATAATAATAAGATATTTACCGGTTTCGGTTCGGGGGCGAATCACAACAGAGAACTGGTTGAATTTTAGCTTCAGGATTGGTTGAAACTCCTCGGTGCCAGTTCGAAAGCAAACAAAACTTTATATCTGCTTTATCACAATTTTAATTCTCCCTTGATGATGAGGATCTTTAGTCAGAATTTGGTCGGAATATATCATTGAGGGTTCCAACTAAAAAAAAAACAATATACATTATAAGTTTCTTTCATACAGAATTATTAGCAATGCACATGAATCAATATTCTAAAACTATTTCTAGAAGCCAAGTTCCAATCTAAAAACTCGATTTCTTCATTTTACTTAACAAATATTAAAATTGGAATTTTTTCCCTATGTATAATTAATCAATTTTTGACTAGAATTATGCGTACAGAGCGAAAAAATATTTATTTCAAATATTTTTTAAGTAAAATGAAAATATTCGATTTTGAAGTTAGATTTTGAATTCTTCATTTTATGAAAAAAATATCGAGATTAAATATTTTTTCGTTCTGTATGCAGTTTTATATTTGAAAAAAGATTAGCGCTACAGAGCGAAAAAATATTTATCTATAATTTTCGTTGAGTAAAATGGAGAATGGAATTTTGAGCTTAACACTTGGGTTTAACGCCCTTAAAGTAATAATGTAAAAAGAATTTCGGAATTTATCACATTTTTCTTTTATCAGGCAAAAACCACAGAACCTAAGAAAGAAGAAAAATCTGAAACGCCTCCAAAGGAATCTGATGTTAAGAAGAGAGATGTGGAACATGAAGGTGAAAAAGAACCTAAGTCGAAAAAGGCGAAAACTGATTCTAATTCATTGATGAACAAGACCGATACAGATTTGAACAACATTCAGTTTTCATTCAAAAAGCTCAATGTGGACGGAGAAGAGTCTAATCTAAGAATCTTATCTTGGAACGTATCAGGGATAAGAGCTATGATCAAGGTATAATTGCAGTTATTTTAAATAATTATTAGCTCGATACTATTTGCAAGTATCAAGTAATTATAATGAATTTAAATTTTATTTCTGCAGAAGAACGGATTTGATTACATCAAAAAAGAAGATGCGGATATAATTCTACTTCAAGAGGTAAAGTGCGACAACGCTAAACTGCCAAACGAGGTGAAATTGCCAGGATATGATCGTCATTTCGTAGATAGTAAGTAAATACTAACTGCTTTAAGTCTAAGCAATAATATTTTCTTGCCTCGACTTCGTACTTTGATTTTAATTTGAATTATTTATTTTTCAGGTAAGAAACAAGGTTACTGTGGCGTGGCACTATTTTCTAAAGTGAAACCAATCAAGGTCATAAAAGGATTGCAGAATTCCAAATTTGATGACGAGGGTAGAATGATTACTGCAGAGTTTGATAACTTCTACGTAATAAATGTTTGTAAGTGTAATACATAAAAATTCACTGACTGAACTCCAAAAACACTTTGAATCTAAATTTAACTCTCTAGATGGATTATGTATTATTTATTATTTTGTAGATGTCCCTAATTCTGGCAATAAACTTGTCAACTTGCCAAAACGTTTGGAGTGGAACGCTGTTTTCAAACAATTTGTTCAAAAATTGGACAAGAAAAAGCCGGTTATCATTTGCGGGGATATGAATGTGGCTCATCTAGAAATAGGTAAAGTTTATGATATGTTATTGAAGAGTAAAACTATGAAGAATTCCTATTAACTATGTATTATTAATTGCCCGTTTGTTTATACAGATTTAAAAAATCCAAAGACTAATACAAAGAATGCTGGTTTCACCCAAGAGGAAAGAGACGGTATGACAGAATTTCTCAAAGATGGTTTTGTAGATACTTTCCGACATTTATATCCAGAAAAAAAAGACGCTTACACATTTTGGTCTTACTTCAGAAACGCAAGAAGTAAGAACATTGGTTGGTACGTATAAAATAAATTTTATTTATTTATTTATTTATATTTTAATTTCTCTTTTCATTGTCTATTGGTGCTCATTACTGTAATAAATAAAAAATAACACTTTTAAGATATTTAAATGAAGCGTTAGATTAAATTCTTCCTAAATATTTACAGGAGACTGGATTATTTTATTGTGTCTGAACGTATTAAGAACAAAATTTGTGACAGTGTCATGAGGGACCAAGTTTACGGAAGTGACCACTGTCCGGTTGTACTTTTTGCTCACCTGTAAACAAGAAATGTTCCACTAAAAAAGTAATGTTTTTAACTTATTTTAAAAAATACAATTCATTCCATTTTTTTAAAGATGCTGAAGTTATTGTTTTCTGTCTTATCCTATAACCTGGTGTTTTTTTTGGGGGCAAAAGGTCGATTCATTAGAAATTTTAAGTTACCATGCGCGTTTCTTATATATTGATAAGTTAGGAATTTTGAATTATCAAATAACGAGCTAATTAAATAATAATAATAATAATAATAATTATTATTATTATTGTTTGTATATTTAAACTTATTCCGGTATGATTATTATTATATTAATAACTGTTATTAATATAATCTTTTCCTTCATATGATTCGGCAGATTTGCGCACGAGAAATTGAGGAAAACTATTGCCAAACTGCAATAATTAAACCTTTTAGAGAAAATAAAATCTAGTTGGGTTTTCGATTAGAAAAATTTTTCCAGGCCGATTTCCTATCCGAATGTGACCCTGAAATTCGTATACCTACGCCTATACCCGCTTTTACTTTTACTTTGTTCCTTTCAAATTTCCTACTGACTTCTCCCTTCTCCAAAAAATCGTAAAGAAATAAGTGTTAGCAGGTATACGGATTCCAAAAGCTGTTTCCGCAGTCTATGTGAATTTGACTTTGGTATCGTTCCGTTTTTATTTGTTATGACAGTATTTGACAAATTTCAGTGATTTTATAATTCTCATTCGCAAAAATTCTTAACGTAATGTATTATTATGAAATTCTCGTTTATATGTATTAGTGATTTAAAATAATTAATTTATATTACGTGTCTAAAAACAGTTTCCCTATTTTTTTTATTGATCATACTGGATCTTCTTAGGAAAAAGTAATGATTTTATTATAATTTTTTCACGATTATAGAAAAATAATTATAGGAAAATGGTTTTAGGAAAATAATTACAGAAATAAATAATATCAAAATATTGATGATTTTCACAAAATGATTTTCGTATAATAGCGAGAATAGTGTAGGAATAAAAAATAATTTCCTGTACATACTATAATGATTTGCCTATAATGTTTTCTATACTGATTATTCTATAGAGATTTCCTTATAATTGCCAGGAAATTATAGGAGAAACTAATTATAGAAATACAGAATATTAAAATATTGATTTTCCTATAATTTTTTTCTTTAATAATTTTTCTAACAATATTTTTTTGTTCTTTTTTTATATATAATGAGTTTCCTACAATTATTTTCGATTAAAGAAATAAATAATATTAAAATACTGATGATTTTCCAATAATGAATTTCCTATAATCCCAAAAAAATTATAGGAAATTGAGTATAGAAAAATCGTTATAGGCCTATACTGGTTTTCCTATAATATTTTTTCGTATAAGTGAATCCACTGAATTTTCGCAAAATTCTCAATCGTAAGTTTCTGCATTTAAATTTAGTAAAATACTAAAATTATGAAAATTTCGATGATATTTTGAAATAGTTCAAATAATTCACATAAAATTCCGTATGAATATTTTCAACTGGATAAAGGGCAACTATCGTGTTGAATTCCGCCTCTGAGGTGCGTAAATTCCGAAACCGGTTAAGAATTGAAGATAAAGTTATGGGATTAAAAAATTTGTTAAAGGATTCTGCACAAACTGTAAGGAACAGGCCTTTCGGTCAAAGTAGCTGAGAGTTCGAGTTTAAATGCTTCAAGTGATGCTGATAAAAATTCGTAATGAGCCAATTTGACCGAAAGGGTTTTTTCATACATTTTGTCCAGGGTAATTTGTTTCTGAAAAAAGTTTTCAGAGAGATTTTCATTTTTAAAAAGTCTTCTACATTCCGTCTTATTGAATCCTAAAATCTTTAAAACCTGCAATCCTTGAAACCTATAATCTTTGAAACCTAGTTTAACGGCCCTTTAGTAAAATATCGTTAAAATTGAACTAAAATGATTTTAAAAAGACTTTGGAATCAATATGAATTTTTTAAAAAGTTTAAAAAACCATAAAGTTAATAAACTTTATTTTAAATTTGAAATTCGAACGAAATTGCAAGCATATCTTATTCGTCTACTAATCAGACAAAAGTAGAGACATTTTCGCTTCTATAAGATGAGAGGAAAGGGATTTTTCTAAATTTTGCTCACATCTGAATAGTTAGAAAACTAAATAAGTTGAGAACCATAGGACCCCTCTTGGCCCCCTTTTAATGTGGGGGGGCTCATCTGGAGGCTGGTAGAAGCATGGTGAAGGAGAGAAAGAAGGTAGTGTTTGGGTCAGGTTGGTATCTCAATCAGGCACGGTCCACAGGTTGGGGTGTCCTGGACCCCAGTGGGTGGGTAGTAGGGGCCAGCGGTTAGCGTCTTCTGAGCCGTCACAACTCAATCTAGTTCCACAACTTCCACAGAGGCTGTGGTCGCGCGCATATATTGCTCGTATTTATTTGTTTATTTTTTCTCATTTACTTTCAATAAATATTAAAAACCAGTTGCTCTACGTCTACGACATTCACGCGAATAAGAAAACCCGTAAAAACTATATCCAAATATTCAGTTTGAACACTTTATCATTTATGATACATATTTAAATACTAAAAGGAACTTTTTGTGTTCTTCGATATGATGTGTAGCGAATTGTGAAAGTGCATTTTTAGTGAACAATATGATAACCGGGATTTTTAACAAGTAATAAGAGGTATGAATATGTTTTATTAAAGTTCTTTTAAATTCTTTATAAAGTTTTTAATTTTTTAAAATTCTAGAAATTAATTTCTACAAACGTTCATTTCTTGTGGAATGAGATGAGTAATAAAAAAGGAACTAGTTTAACTCAAAAAAAATAAAAATAAAATAAAACCGCGTCTTCTCATAACGAATTGCGAAGGAAGTGGAGGCGGGACTTCACTTCCGGTTGTATCTGATCTTTTAAATCGAACTTGTTATTATCACACGTTATAATGTATATGTAGAAACAGGAAATTTTTTCGGTTAAGAATATGTTTAAAAAAACGCAAGATGTAGATATAAATAATAAAATATGATTGATGTTTAGGAGATTTTCGCGTTTTTCTGAATAAGGGGCAAATACTCTACTATGCAAATAAATTTTAAAAATTTAAATTTAATTATTTTTTAATTATTATTAATTTTTTGTAATTCCATTTTAATTATTATTATTATTATATATTTTTTAAATTATTATTGTAATAAATTTAAAAATAAAAAATTTTAAATACACCGATTAAGAAAAATTTCAAAAACAGAAAAAAAGAAAGATAAAACTTCAAGTTATGAGATAGCCGAGGGATGTTACATTTTTACGTTCCCTGGCAGCAAAAGCTAATAGAATCCGAAGAAGTTCCATTGAAAACCCGGATAAGTCCCGCTGAGAACCCGGATAGGTTTTCAGGGGATAGGTTCTACGGATTTCTATCCGGGTCTATTTAGGTTTTATCGGAAAATGATAATCTAATAAAAATTGAGGTCCGGCACGAAAGACTATCCGGGAATATGCGAAACCTAAAAGAATATGAATGAGATATTATATAGTATCTAAATTACGAATCGGGCGCTTACACTTTGATCATGCCCGGGATTTATAAGTAGAAAATTATCTTTCAGAGTGCTACATGGAAGTATATACTGGTTTGTAGTTTGTACCAGTTTAATCGAAAGTGTGAGTGTCTAGTAGGGACTATATGGGTTCTACCAGGGACGTATAGCGAGAAAATATTTAATAGTAGGATGTGGGCGTCTACTGGTGTGGTCCAAACACCATAAAGATCTATTAAAATCCCAAAACCTCGATCAGAGCTAAACTTTCAATAAAAGATACATTTTTTAAATCAAAGAATACGTTACAAGATCATATTTCATTATTTACCTCTAAAAATACTGTTTCCAATCCATATAGGCTCAGTAAGGCACCCACGTGGAACCCAGTGACGACTGGGAATCCATACAGGACTTGTTTAGGGATAGGGAGCAAAATTTCTTGTTCCGTGTAAAATTCTTCAAACTTAAATGTTCCGCTTATTCGAACTCGGTAGTATTTCAGATATTTAATTGGCAAATAATTTATCATTTTGTAGAACTGTGTTTTTACCTTAGGCATGGTAAAACGGTAAAAAATCATAATGATAACTTTATCATACTGTGGGGTTTATGCTAGTGATCCTCAACTCGGTAGCCTCGAGGTAAATTTTATGTACTAATTTTTTGCTACTTTAGGGCGTTGGGCTCAAGTGCTACCCTTGAAATTCCATTTCTTCATGTGCCAGAAGTGTTGTTCAAACTGAAAATAAAAATAGGCATAACGAGTTTTTTTTCAAATTACAGAATTATTTCAAATGCAAATGAATTAATATTTTTATACTATTTCTAGTTTAAATTACAATTATGACGAAAATTCAATTATTTGAATGTTCAAAGATTCAAAATCTGATCTTAGAATTCAATCGTTTAATTTTATACCAAAAGTACTAAAATTGTGACATTTTTAGCTCTGTACACATACTTATATTTGAGAAATGAAGAGCACTGCAGAAGGAAAAATAATCTAAGTAAAATATTAGTTAAGTAAATTGAAGATATCAGATTTAGAGATTAGAATTTTGATTCAATATTGTTAATAATACCAGATTAAATGATAATACAAGATTGAATAATACAATTAGCATTATAAAACTATGTTCACTCACCCATTTAAATTTAACCGTTGTCCCACATTAGACGCTTTTCCTTTATTTTGGATTTTTGAGGCTTGAATGAGTCAAACTGAATCTTCAAATCGATCCCGAAATTGCTGAAAAAAAAACAAATAAATTTTAGTATCAAGTATATTTATTTTATTCCTTGATTTTATCACAAGGGTTCATAAACATTTTATAATTTATTTATTTCCTATTTATTTATTTTGTTAGGACAGCATCTTGTTCCCGTAAAACCTAAATTCCGAATATGAAAAAGTAATGAAAAAATTATTCCTGAAAAATACAAATTACCGAAATTTTAAATTCTTGAATAAAAATAATATGACCGAAAATTTTTATTAACGAAATTAAAATAAACCGAAAATATTTATTAACGAAAGAGGAAAATTATCCAAATATCAATTTAACGAAAATATAAAATACCGGAATTTTCGAATTTCTTACAATTTAAATTCCTAGAAATTTCAGATTCATAAAAAAAATATTAATATGTTCAAAATTTCTCCAACAATTTTTAAGCATATTCTGGTTGAATTTTTGGATACAAATTTTACAGATAAATTTTCAAAAACAATTGTGGAGCAAAATTAAACAAAAATTTTGAAGAAATGTTGAATACCAGTTTTGTAAGATAATTTTGAACATTTCTAATTTTTTTTTTCAATTTCCAGAAATTTAAATTTTCGGGTATTTTAGATTTATGAGAAATTGAAATTTGGGGAATTTGAGTTTCCATAATTTTCTACTTTCGTTAATAAATATTTTCGGTATTATTACTTTTAATCCAAAACTTGAATTTTTGGGAATTTTTCAACTATAATTTTTTAAAATATTATAATTCAAAACTGATTTAAAGAAAGTAAAGATTCCTTGTGCCGAGACAAATCGACAGTCCTGAAAGATTAATACAATTATTATATTATTATACAGAAAGTATATTAATTTTAATTTTTTCAAAATTAAAAATGACAACTTTTTTACATTTCAATAGAAAAGTAAAAAACGTATGGTTATTTTTAAACGCTTATTTTAATTACTGAAATTTTTTAGGAGGATGTCTCGCAGTGTCCTATGGATGGACATTGTCCTATCGACACTAGCTTTCTCCATGATTTCATTGATAAATGGATCAATCGAATCACCAAAAAATGATTCGGATCAGTTACCAAGAAATGTTTCATTAACGTGTGATGATGCAAGATTACAATGTGCATACAGAACCGGATGTGGAATGGCTCTACAACACTACCTTACAAGTTGCACGTCGGTTTCTCGTGGATATATGAAGGAATGTCCAGAATCCTGTCAACACGCGCTCATAGCACTCACTAGTACTGATGAGGGAAAGGATCTCATGCACGTAAGTATAATATTATTGATAGGAAAATCGACCGTTATTAATAATTCTTAAGAATTTTAATTTTAAGGGTGTTGGAGCCAAGTTCTAATCTAAAAATTTGATTTCTTCATTTTACTCACCAAATATTAAATTTTGAATTTTTTCCCTCGATAGAATTAATTAATTTTTAACTAGAATTATGCGTACAGAGCGATAAAATATCTAATTCAAATATTTTTTACGTAAAATGAAAATATTGAATTTTGAAGTAAGATTTGGAATTCTTCGTTTTATGCAAAAAGTATTGAAATTAAATATTTTTTCGCTCTGTATGTAGTCTTATATTTGAAAAAAGATTAGCTCTACAGAGCGAAAAAATATTTATTTATAATTTTCGTTGAGTAAAATGGAGAATGGAATTTTGAGCTTAACACTTGGCTTCAACGCCCTTCGCGCCGTTGAGTTGCAAAGAATGCGTAAAAATTTTTAAAATAAATTAATATCAATGATCACAGTAGCTATCGCTATTAAAAAAAGTGACAAAGGAATTTTTAAAATAAAAATAGATAAAAAATGTTTTAAAAGAGTTTCAGGATTTTCGTAAGATTTCAAGATAATTTAATGATTTTAAAGAATTTGAAGAGACTTGGAAGAGATTTTAAAGGGTTTCAAGAGACCTTAAGAGATTTTAGATAATTTGAAGAGATTTTTAATGATTTAAAAGAATTTGAAGAGGTTTTAAAAGAATGCAGAAGAATTTAATGATTTTCAAGAAGTGTCACAAAATTGCAAGAAATTTCCAATGATTTTAAGGAATTTCAAGGAATTTTAAGGGATTAAAAAAATTTAAAAAGGATTTTAAGAGATTGTAAATGATTTTAAAAAACTTAGATTCTCGCTCTGTACGCATAATTCTAGTTAAAAATTAATTAATTTTACAAAGGGAAAAAATTCTAATTTTAGTATTTGTTGAGTAAAATGAAGAATCGAATTTCTAGATTGGAACTTTTGACTCCAACACCCTTAAGAAATTTGAATAGAATTTAAGCAATTCAAAACGATATAAAGAATTTTAAGAAATTTTAAAAATTGATGTTAAAGAATTACTAAAGATTTGACGGGATTTCAAAAGACTTCGAAGAATTTGAACATTTTAAGGAATTTAAAGTGATTTTTAAATAATTCAAAAAGGTTTGAGGATTTGCAAGAGATTTCATACAATTTCAAGGCATTTTGGAAAATCTAAAGGATTTGAAGAGGTTTCAATTGATTCTAGAGAATTTCGATAAATTTCGAAAGATTTTAAATGATTTTAAAGAAGTTGCAAGTGTCAATTAAAAATATTAAGATTGATTATATCGAAAAGTTTGTTCAAACCGTAAATCCACTTCCCACATTAAAAATAAAATCAAGGACAATTCCGGGATTTTTTTTAATTCCCGGACAATTCCCGGATTTCCTTAAATTTTCGCACAGTAGACATCCTGTTAAAATTTGTAAAATTTTAGTGCATCTGTACTCCTGGAGACCATCTCTGCAAGCAGTCAAAACAGAGGGTGGAAATATGCAGATCTTCAGTTACAGCAGCAATGAATAAGACGCGAATATCCTGTAGAATAGCCACGTGGATATGTAATGCTGATCCTTATTGTTCCACGGCGTTGGGATACTACAACGAATATTGTAAAAGCATGTTCAGGGGCGACAAGTGCAAACCTCGGTAAGAACAAATTTTCAGATTCAATTAGGTGTCCAAAAAAAGGCGTCAACAGTTGTTGTTCAGTAAAGTTTGAGCTCGATAGATTCCTAGACAGAAGAGAAATGATTTAAATTAATAAAAACATTAAAAATAGCAGTAATTTGTAATTTATTATAGGAATTTAAAAAGATTTAAATTAAAAATTTAAATTTAAAATTAAATTAATCAAAATTAATTTGTCCTTAGATGCCTAAACTCCATCGACATTTTGAAACGCCAAGAGAAAGCAGATAAATTAAACACCTGCATTTGCGATGGAACCGAAGATTACAACTGTAAAGCTATTCAGCGTAATATGATTTTATTATGCTCTAATAAAGTGCATCACAAAAATCATTTTAAAAAAGTCATCCAGGATACTAGCCTCAATGAAATTATTAATAGTACCTCAAATTCTGGTGGAATTGAAACATCTGTGATCAACAGGATAACTTTGTGTCTATCCACCGTCCTACTTCTACTCAATACATAAGGTAGAGTCCCCTTTTTCAACAAATTTTTCAAGGTCTATATCGTCTATATATAAAATACTTGACGAGTCATATTATATTTATATTGAAATACTCTTTGCTTCTAGACTGACGTAAAAACGGGGGCCATAAATAAATCCAGAAACAGTATTCCGTGAGTGAACGACCAAAGACTCTAAATACCTACCAGTTAACGCAATGTAGAGCAGCAAGAAACAAGATGAAATTTGGGCCAGAGACCCGGAAGACTGTATTCGCATAATAAATGTGAAAAAACTTTATTTTAAGAGATCCTTGAGTAGGAGTCGAAAAAGGAACCATTCAGGAAATACGACCTCTGTTAGTATATTCTCAAACGAAATCTTACTAAATAGTTCTTTTCCTCTCACAAAGTGAACATATTTTTGAAATAACGCGAAAAGTTTTTTTCAAATTTCGGTTATGGGTATCGATAAAAAGTTTAAATCATTGTAAATTATTTTATAGAAATTATGATAGGTGTTCAGTGATTATATACTCCTCTTTGATGTATTTTTAAATTTTTTATTTATTTCTACGCAGCATAAATTTAAAAAAAAAGAAGGCATAAATTAATTGATATGCTTCCGTTTATAAAAATATTCGTTTCTGTCTTCCGTAGAAAAGAAGATTGAGATCCATGATGATAGATAGATAGATCTATTTTTCTATCTAAGATCTATGATTTCTGTAATAATAGTAAATAGACGATCTGTTCTCTGATTTACTAGGTAGGTTTGAAGATTAAAAAAAATGATTACGAAAAGCAATTATGAGATTGTGTTAAGACAAATGATGTTTAGTAAAAGAGAAATCTTAATTTATACCTTTTTAAATATTTATTAAATATTGAAAAATCGGATAAATGATTTTTATTTGTTATTTTGAATCAAAATTTTAAACATTTGGGTTCGAAATGTTCCTTATATTAGACATTATTTTCACGAAGTCTATTTTAATTCTTTACACTGCTGTCTTATATGTCCAGGGTTTGATATTTGTAACGTGAGACGAATAACATTATTGTATTCATTTGAGTAGAAACGACATCGTATTGCATTGCTTTAATCTACGTTTTTTCCAATCGAGCTCATTATTATCTAAATATCTATTTTATATTTGAAATTCTTGGCTCATTTAACAGTAAAAATTCAGGAAAAAAATTCTGATTTAGTTTTAACGATTTGAATTTTGGTATTTTGACAATACGTTAGATAATTTATGGTGCTAAGTATTTCTGAGAATTGATATACAGATAATAAATAAAATAAATACGAACAAAGCACTTTTCTGATATCTACTGAGAAATTCTGTAAAAAATCTTCATATAATAAAAAAAATTAGATTAGGAAGGAAAAATACGGATAAGAAAAGATGAATGAGAATGAATCGAGTATTTAAATAGGTGTATCATAAAGATATTAGTAGGTATATTAATTTATGTTTATGAAGGTTGATTGTGTATATAACTATATCCACCTTACTTTAGATATTCATTGAATAAACTCGGAATTATTCTCAAAATTTTATTGTTAATGTATTTTAGAAAAACTATTAATTTACTCTGTTTTTTAATTTAACTATTTCTGTTAGAAATAAATGAAATTTAAATATTTCTATCTTTTTATTGTGTTCTTTTTTATTATTATATACATAATTTAAAAAGTCCCTTGAATTAGCAGAGAGTATTTAAAATTTTTTAAACTATTGAATACTGATTGACATTATTCAATATCACGATTGAAGGAAGGAAGAGGAGGAAGTATTTTCACATTTACAAAAACATATAGTATTTTTTTGAACAACACATTTGAATTTAAAATGTGATAGTAAATATTATAAAATATAGTTATTATTTGCTTTATAATCGCTAATTCTTTTTGAAATTTCTAAGATACCTCTGTATATCTGGAAATCAAAATGGAATGAAGATGGAATCAAAATTCTATTCTCCATTTTACTCTACGAAAATTATAGATAAATATTTAGTTTCGATACTTTTTGCATAAAACGAAGAATTCAAAACCTAACTTCAAAATTTAATATTTTCACTCTTTTTAAAAAAATATTTGAATTATATATTTGCAAGCTCTGTACGCATAATACTAGTGAAAAATTGATTAATTCTATAGAGGGAAATATTTCAAATTCGAACTTTTCTGCAAGGTAAACATAACCTAGCAAGTATTTTAATAGTTGCTAGATAAATTATGCCAATTTCTTTAGAATTGTGTTCTATTCATAAAAGAAACCTAATTTAATCTGAAAAACAGATTTTAAATACATATAAAAGATTCTAGTTCAATAATATGGAACCTTGTTTTTGTCGGTTTTTTCCACCTGTTACACAGATTTTAGAAATTTACTCACCAGCATAATATTTGCGTGTCCATTTCTCGTAATAAATGGTCTCGATCATCTCGATTAATAATCTTGTTTCAATAAGCGACAAAAGTTATTAGAATCCATAGTAAAATTAATCAACCATTATTAGATAAGGGAACTGCTTTTCTTTTTAAACGTTCTTCTGAAATTGAAATTCGCACAAGAGACGCCAATGCCGCCACTTTTGGCTTGCCGCTAGAGAAATTCTCCCATTGGTCAAAACTTTACGCGCGAGATTCAAAATGCAATTAAATTAGTTCGATTTTGAATCGCGCGCCAAATTTTGACCAAATGTTCGCTTCCCAGCCGGAAGCGAACATACGCTGCGCGCGCAGGGAGCCATGCCGCGAGGTACATGGGAAATTTCATTGTTACCAATCATAAATGCACTCAAAATACCACAAAGTATTTTTTAAAAATATTATTTCTACTTATTTACCCAAAATATTTTAAATTATAATAATAAAACATATTTAAGATATTACAGGATAAAAAGCTCCCTATATACCTATCTTTCACCTACTTTGACTATGTTAAATACATTTAGGAGTATTTCAAAACTCAAATGATTTAGGATATGGCAACACTGCATTGCGCCAACTGTCAACTGCCAGTAGTCTAGGAATTCATTCTAGGAAATGCCAGGAACAAAGGAACCTAGTTACAGATTATTATCCGATTTTTCATCAATTCTGGTCGATTTTCGTCGAATGGTGAGTGTTTGCGTTAAATCGCATAAGTTTTTATTGCTTTTAGTGATATAATTAACCTCCGATTGACGCCCTGAGCAGAAATATTCAGTCGAATCAATGATTTTGTTTTGTGTAAAAAGTCGCATTGTATTCTTGGCAAGAATTATGTGGAATTCTATTTTTCATGCCTATATAACTTTCGATACACGTAAATAATTACCATATTTCCTATTCTATAATTTAAAAAAAAATTGAGAAGTTTTTTTGAGTGCATACTTTATTCTAATTTATCCGCTTTTTAAAACTCCCGCCTAAAAAATTATTTCCTTGGGATGATATCCTCCCCCCACCAACCACCACAAAAGTCAAACGTATGTTTCTTCCTGTTTCTTCTTCATCTCCATCATAAGATCATAAAACAATGGAACATCGGACGCCACAGACGCCATGACAGGCATTTTTTTTGTCGCTCTCCCCTTGTTGAAGATATTTATCCCATTTGGCATACATTTCGATTCATTTTCATTGAATGGTGAGTGCTTTTGTTGAATCTCAAAAGTTTTAATTGTTTTGAGTGCCAATTGATGCCCTGAGCAGAAATATTCAGTGAGGAGGGTGATTGTTGCAACGCGTGCACATTATTTGAACAAAGGGAATCGCTTATTCGTTTTTGGCGATAATCGTAATCATCTCGCTTAGTTTTCGATATTCGGTGCTTTCAATTTTCTATATATTTTATTCTAATTCATTCGCTTTTTATAAACTATGCCTCAAAAATCATTTCCTTTCCATTTCCCCCACCATTTTCACAACAATGAATAATTCCTTTCTAAATTGACAATATAGATATACATACGTAAATAATTATCACATTTCCTATTCTATAATTTTTTGTACGTTTTCTGAGGACTGTAAATTGTCGTTTTTATTATACTTCATTCATTTTGCGTCGAATGGGGTTTTGATTAAATTATTTGTAAAAGTTTCGATATTTTTGAGTGCTAATTAATTACCAATAACAATCTCGAACAGAAATGTTCAATCGGGTGTTGGTAATTGTTGGTGTGGATCAAGTCAAATCGTTTTTTAGTGAGAATCGTCATTTTCTCACCTTATTATTTATTTATTTATTTTTTTTGTCTAATGAAGTAGGCAAAAAAACTGAGAAACCATACGTAAGAAATATTTTTAGTATTTTTACTAAAAAATGTATAAGCTGTAGATTATTCGCACTCTCTCCAGCTTCGCTGCATATTAATTTTAAATAATCTTTGACGATTTAAATTCCGAAAAAAAGACTTTTTAATCCTTCAAATTAATAATTTAAAAATTTGATTTAAAAATTAAATTGAATTAAATTAAACAAGTTTTTTTTTTAGTTCTTAAGGGCGTTGGATCCAAGTTTTAAACTCAAAATTCCATTCTCCATTGTGTGGTTTATGTTCTGAATGTTCAAAACTTAAACCACATTCTCCACTTTACTCAATGAAAATTATAAATAAATATTTTTTCGCTGTGTAGCACTAATCTTTTTTCAAATATAAGACTGCCTACAGAGAGAAAAAATATTTAGTTTTGATACTTTTTCCATAAAACAAAGAATTCAAAATCTAACTTCAAAAGTGAATATTTTCATTTTACTTAGAAATATTTGAATTAGATATTTTATCGCACTGTACGCATAATTCTAGTTAAAAATTGATTAATTCTACAGAGGCAAAAAATTATAATTTTATTACGTGTTAAGTAAAATGAAGAAATCGAATTTTTAGATTTGAATTTGGTCCCAACTCTCTTAAAATTGAAAAAATGGAAAATTGTAAAGTTAGATGATAAGAAAGTATAAATAAGAATAAACAAAATAATCACTATAAAGGGCATGCTCTGCGCTTGGTTGTGAACATTTTTTTTTGATGCTCACAATGTCCAAACGGAATCATATATCGCTCTCAAAATTTGGAATATAGGAAATGAAACATTAAATTACGTTTGTATATTTAGTCGGAGCCATAATTTTGAAAAAAAATCATCCCGGCTTATTTTTTTTTCAAAATTTTGACTACAACTAAATATATAAATGCAATTTAATGTCTCATTTCCTGTATTCCATATTTTGAGAGGGATATATGATTCCGTTTGGACATGGTGAGTGCCAAAAAATTGGTTACCTCGTCACCGTAAAGCATGTCCTTAAGGAAGAAGGAAGAAAACTAAAATTGTTAATTTTATGTAGGTTTATGACATGGTTATAAAAAGATATGGAATAGAAATGACAAAGCAGTTACGAAAGGAACATTCTCAAAGAGCAATGGAAGTTCTGAGCGTTTTTCAAGAGAGCGATGCAAAAACAGCTCTTTCAAACATAATCGCGGCTAAGAGAGACTTTTGACATAACGATCTTCTCCTGGATGAGGAAAATGTATCTGAAAAGAGAGCATTGGCCTTATACATATCTCACAAAAATCCTGGAAATAGGATAGTGACGGGATATCGAAACGAAAATATCGTAGCAGCATGGATGTGAAAATTAGTATATTTTGATACAAGAGGGCAAACGGGCGTTTTGGTAACTGCGAGTGTGAAGCCGCCGCGTGAACCCGAGGCGAGGCGTAGTGAGATGAAGCCGAGCCTCGGGTTCACGCAGCTCCTTCACACGAGAAGTTACCAAATCGCCCGTTTAGACCTCTCGTATCGAACAATATTTTTCCTTACAAATTCATGCAAAATCCTCGTTTGTCCACCGTTTACAGACATCAAACCAACCGAACCCAACTTAACCCAAAACATTGTTCACACAGTAACCGTTTACGACGCTAGATGGCATCGCAACCGGTGAGCAAAATTTTTTGGTAACCGTGGAGACCACATTGCTAACCGATTTGTTGGGGATTTTGCTCACCGCTTTTGAGGACAGTGTGGAATCAGCCATTTTGCATGTCAGTAAACGGTGGACAAACGAGGGTTTTGCATGCATGTGTAAAGAAAAATATTTTTCTTTACAAATTCATGCAAAATCCTCGTTTGTCCACCGACATCAAACCAACTGAACCCAACTTAACCCAAAACATTGTTCACATAGTAGCCGTTTACGACGCTAGATGGCATCGCAACCGGTGAACAAAATTTTTTGGTAACCGTGGAGACCACTTTGCTAACCGGAGACAGCGTTTTGCTCATCGATGTTGGGGATTTTGCTCACTGATTTTGAGGACAGTGCGGAATCAGCCATTTTGCATGTCTGTAAACGGTGGACAAACGAGGGTTTTGCATGCATGTGTAAAGAAAAGATTTTTAATATATTTAGTAGTTAAAATGACGTACAATAAAATTCAATATTTTCATTTTACTTAAAAAATATTTGAATCAGATATTTTCTCCCTCTGTACGCATAATTCTAGTTAAAAGTTGATTAATTGTACAAAGGGAAAAAATCAAAATTTAATATTTGTTGAGTAAAATGAAGAAGTCGCATTTTTAGATTGGAACTTTTGGCAACACCCTAAAGGAATTTCAATAGCATTTAAGCAATTCAAAACGATCTAAAGAATTTTAAGAAATTTAAAAAAATCTGACGGGATTTCAAGGGATTTTTAAACAATTCAAAAAGGTTTGAAATTTGAAGAGATTTCAATTGATTTTGGTGAATTTCGAGAAAATTTGAAAGATTTTAAATGATTTTAAAGAAGTTGCAGAGATTTTAAAAAATTCAGAAGAGTTGCATGATTTTCAAGAAATTTTACAGGATTTGAAAATAATTGAAAATATTTCAAGAGATTTAACAAAAGTTGCAAGTGTCAATTAAAAATATTAAGACTGATTTTATGGAAAATTTTGTTCAAACCGGAAATCCACTTCCAACATCAAAAATAAAATCCAGGACAATTCCCGGATTTTTTTAAATTCAAGAACAATTCGCGGATTTCCTTAAATTTTCACACAGTAAACATCCTATTAAAATTTGTAAAATTTTAGTGCATCTGTACTCCTGGAGACCATCTCTGCAAGCAGTCAACACAGAGGGTGGAAATATGCAGATATTCAGTTACAGTAGCAATGAATAAGACGCGAATATCCTGTAGAATAGCCACGTGGATATGTAACGCTGATCCTTATTGTTCCACGGCGTTGGGATACTACAACGAATATTGTAAAAGCATGTTCAGGGGCGACAAGTGCAAACCTCGGTAAGAACAAATTTTCAGATTCAATTGGGTGTCCAAAAAAAGGCGTCAACAGTTGTTGTTCAGTAAAGTTTGAGCTCGATAGATTCCTAGACAGAAGAGAAATGATTTAAATTAATAAAAACATTAAAAATAGCAGTAATTTGTAATTTATTATTGGAATTTAAAAAGATTTAAATAAAAAATTTAAAATTAAATTAATCAAAATTAATTTGTCCTTAGATGCCTATAAACTCCATCGACATTTTGAAACGCCAAGAGAAAGCAGATAAATTAAACACTTGCGTTTGCGATGAAACCGAAGATTACAACTGCAAAGCTATTCAGCGTAATATGATTTTATTGTGCTCTAATAAAGTGCATCACAAAATTTAAAAAAGTTATCCAGGATACTAGCCTCAATGAAATTATTAATAGTACCTCAAATTCTGGTGGAATTGAAACATCTGTGATCAACAGGATAACTTTGTGTCTATCCGCCATCCTACTTCTATTCAATACATAAGGTAGTGTCTCCATTTTCAACAAATTGTTCAAGGTCTATATATAAAATACTCGACGAAAATCGAATTTTTTAAATTAAAACTTTGCTCCAACACCCTGAAGTACTAAAATCATTTTTAGAGTATAACAATCGCGACCAAAGTTGATTTTTGAAGATACATTTTTTATTTCTGGAATCCACAAATCACAATAATTCTCATTTTAAAAAATGTTTGTACTCAACCTTTAAGTACTCTTTTGACAATTTTATAAATACTGTTCAATTTTCCAGATATGATACTATCTGATGACAAGAGGGACAAGAGGATCTGAAGAAAAAGTGGCCCCTGCAATGTCTCTGGTCTTCGGAGAAGTCTATAGAAGAGAAGGGATCTCTAGAGACCGGCCTGAAGACATCGTGCTGCCATCGTTCCGACGTGGAACAGTTAAAAAATGTTAAAAAGGTGTGTGAACGTTTGAATTCCTCCTGTTTCCAAACATGCCAGGGTTAAATGGTCCGAACTGGCACGGAAAAAGGTTGTATTTTTGTAAATATAAAAATCGCACAGTGGCAGCTAATTAAAGATATTTCTTTAATTAGAAAGTGGATATTTGTCATTTTAAAATTTTTGGTAGCTTAGGAAACTTTTTTTCTTGGTTCGCAAGAAAATAACTCCTTTTCTGATTTGAATTAATCTACTTTCAGGATTATTTAAATTTAATATTAACATAGCTTAATTTAATTTTAAAATTGTTGATTTTTTTTGTAACCCAAGAAAGAAGCGGGAAAACTGCGTATCGAAAGTCGAGTATGTTCTTGTTCTCTTTGAAATTTAAGTCAGCTCCTTCTTCTATGTATATAATTATTAACTTTTCTTTTTTTTTGCGTACATCGTTTGATTTCAATTAACTTAGACGCAAAATCTAAAGTATGTTTGTTTTTGTGTATTTTACCTGAAATGAATAACTTTTTATTGAAGTAATGTAATTTTTCAATATTTTATATTGTAATTGGTATGCAAAAAATTTTTTATTTAAGTAATTGAAATCTAACAATTTTCAGGGTGTCTCGAGAACTTGAAAACCTGAAAATTTCCTTGAATTTTTCAGGGAAACATTAAAAATAGGATAATTTAAAATCTAAATCTAAAATAATCTGAATAGTCACAACTTTTAACAAGTGTTGAAGAAGGCTTAAATCCTTCAGAAAAGAATTGTTCATTCTGAAAGAATGAACATTATTTTAAAAGAAATTGTAAATGATTGAAAAATTAAATAGTTTTAATTATTATAAATTAGAAGTCACAACAGTTCAACAATGTTTTAACCTAAATTGTTTTAAAAAAGCTTTGAATTCATGACATTACCTGTTTTTTTATATATTATATTGTAAAATCACATTAAAATTGAATGCATTGTAGCTAAACGTGTGTGTGTCTTAACAATTTGTGATTTGGAAAGCGGTTATTGATTAATTTAGAATTTAAAATTACTCTCAAACTATTCATCCTTATTCCTCGTATTATTAGTAAAATAAACGTGGAACGGAGTATTTTCAATTCATTAGAAGAATGAGTTGGGAATTTGGATTTGAGTATTCTCCTATTATAAAAAGATTATGAGGTCGAAGTCGAAAAAACCTAACGCCCTTTCCGGCATTCTGATTCGTTGTCGCGTAAGTATCGATAGTGCTTTTCGACAATCGACCGGTTCGCGCGCTTATTTAAATTTTGTTTCGTTAATCATAATTTTTTCACAATTAAATTAATAATTAATTAACAGTTTATTTAATAATTATAATTATAATTGACGAAATTAACCGGTCGGAAAATATATATGTACACTTTTTTTCATAAAATTTAAAGATTGTTAATAATCATTTTGTCACGAGTCTAAACTCGAAATGCATTGAAAATCTAGGAATTTTGAGGAAATTTTATGGAATTTTTAAAGATTTCATGGGAGATAATGGGATTTTAAATGTTACCGTAGAATTTTAAAGAATTTCAAGAAGTTTCTGGAAATTTTTAGAATTTTTCATGACTTTAATCAGATTTTAATCGGACTTCAAGGTACTTTTATAACTTTTAAAATATGTATTTTGTGGGATTTAAATAAGGAATTAAAAACTTTATAGGGAATTTTATTGAGTAATTTCAAAAGATTTTGTAGAATTTACAAAGATTTCTAAGGTTTTTGTCAAATTTTAAGGGTTTACAAAAAATATTTCTAATTTATAAAAGATTTTGTAACATTCTTAAGGATTTCATGGAATTTGATGAAATCTTTAAAGGTTTTAAAAGATTTTAAAAGTTGAGAAATTTCCAGAAGTTGCTACAAATTTTTAGAGATTTTCACTAATTTTAACATGGATTTCAAGAGATTAATGATTTTGAAGGTTTTTATGTGCATTTTTAACGATTTTTAAGTGATTTTTACGAAATTCAAGAGATTTTAAGGATATTAAATTAGGGTTGCCATGTCCTTCCAAATTGTCTCACTTACTCTGAAGTCAGTGATGTCACGTTCTATGAGAGTAAGTGAGACAATTTGGAAGGACATGGCAACCCTAATTAAATCGATTTTGTAAAATTGTGTGGGATTTTAGGATATTTTGTGAAATTTCAAGGGATTTTAAAAGCTTTGTAAGAGTTTTATGAGGTTTTAAGGAATTTGAAATATTATCCTGAAATTTTAAGGAATTTTATGAGATTTCTAATAATTTTAAGCAATTTTGAGAGATTTTTCTGATATTTAAATGATTTTGTGAGAATTTTAAAGGATTTCATGGAATTTGATAAGATTTCTATGTAATTTTTAAGGGATAAAAAGATATAGAGATTTTTAATGTTACCGTAAAATTTCAAGAATTTTTTGGGGAATTTTAAGAGATTTTAAAGTTTGTCATGGAATTTCAAAAGGTTTCTAGGAATTTTTCGAGATTTTCATGAATTTTAAAGTGGATTTAGAAGATTTATGAGTTTGAAAATTTTTCTGGAATTTTTAAAGATTTCATGAAATTTGAAGATATTTCTAATACTTTTGATGGATTTTAAAGGATATAAAAGGGATTTGCATTGTTATCATTGAATTTAAAAGAATCTCAAGAAGTTTCTGAAAATTTTAAGAGATTTTCACGAATTTTAAGCAATTTCACAGGTTTTCAAAGGTTTCTTGGAAATTTGAGAGATTTTCATGAAGTTTAACATAGATTTTAAGAGATTAGAGAGATGAAATATAATAAATTATATAATATCGAAAAAGAACGAAAATACGCGCGCGGAGCGCGCGTTCGTTCTTGTTGTATTGTATATTTGAGAATTCGAATCACTTTTTGTTTGGCAACATGCTGCAGCTATACTGTATTTGATTACCACTATTTATTTTTAAAATACTACAAAAAATGTTATAATTTGTGATTGTGCGTTAAAAATTTTAATTTGGAATATTTCTAAAAAAAAAATGTTCAGCATCGAAAACCTTAATTTTTTAGCACAGAAAACCTAGAAAATAACAAAAAAATTTTGTTATAGAGGATCGCTAGACACCCTGAAAAATTAAAATTGATTATTTAAATTTTAAAATTTCAAAAAAAAAACGGTGCCGAAAAGCTCCAAACATGAAGAGGGTGACTTCTATTAAGAACCATTTATTTTCGAATGAATGGTTCTTAATAGCTTTTATCCACGTAACTGTGCTGATTTTTATCATTACATTTTTATATTTTTTGTTGCTTTTTAATTTGAATGTGATTTGAATTTGTGTAAACGTAAATCCATAAAATACGTGATACTTTTATTTTTAATCAATCTTTGCACCCTATAAAGTTTAAAAATAATTATACAAATTTTGATTTGTTTTATAATAATTATAGTCAATATTAATTTATTAAAAAATAATACAAAGTTATAGCATTCCATTTCTTTTTCTATGAAAAATTGGTATCATATTTATAAATTAAGTAATATGTAATAATAAAACTAATATTACATATGAAGTAATAATAATTTATAGAAATTATTCATTTTACTAAAGATTTCATATTACAATTTATTTGGTTATTATCAATATCACATGAAAACCTGTTTTTAATCCTCCCGTGTATCACGTGTTTTGTGGACTCTTTAGTTTGTTGAACTAACTGAAATTAAATTAAATTAATTAAAAATAATAATGAATTTTAAACTAATTGATTGAATTAAAGTTAGTAATTAATTAGTTAATTATTAATTAATTATTAATTACTAATATTAATTAATATTAATAATATGTAATAATATATATTATAATATATAATAATATATATTATAATTATATTTATATGAGAATTAATATATTTATTTTTCGGCAAAAGGATGTTGCCCCAGAAAACAGTTTGGTTGAACCAAACAAATATTTTTTTCATATGGGAATAAACAAAATATCTGATTTAAACAAAACTTTTCTTGAAATTAAATAAACTTTTGGTTAAATAGTTAACAGAACATTTTTTTTGGTCAATTAATTATGAATATATTTATTCATAATTAAATAATATTAATAATTATTATTAATTAATTATAACTAATTAAACTTAATAAATTAATTTATTGAATTTTAAATTAATTCGATTTTGAATTGCGCGCGAAAAATTTTAAGCGATAAGGGCGGTAAGGGAAAATAATGCGCGCGCAAGGAGCCCCATTTTGTTAGTTCAAGATGGCCGCCCGTTTCACCAAACGTAAAAGACTAGTTGGTCTATGAATTCTCATTTCTACTCATTTTTTTTTAGAATCACTTTAATTATAAGTCAACAATAGCTTAATCTAAAAGTCGCTTTTAAATGGATATAATATTTTATATAAAAAGACCCCGTTTTATATTCTTTTTTTCTGTAACTTAAAAACTATGCATAACTTCAGCATGAATTTTCCGATTTTCTCTTCTTACTTAGTTAACATTTAGTTAATATATAGTCTCAATCATTAATCTGGTTCTAAAACATGCAGTGTAGATAAATTAAAAGTCTAAAATCACATTAAATTACCAAAAACCGGTTTTTTTCAATAAATTAGGAATTGTGTGACAATCTGAGAAAGATTGTTACTTCACTCTTATCCCAGTAGAGGCAGCACCTCCTGGACGTTCAAAATTGCGCAAGATTCTAAATACTTGAGGGAATGAAATGACGAATACGGCAAAAGAATTTAAAGGCTATGGGAAATGTAAATTATTTAGTTAACTAAGAGAGATTGGCTTAGCAAGAATATGGTGAATCGACTTGGTAAAATAAATATATATGCTATAATAATAATCTAAGGAAATTGTTATGTTAATTCTAAGTGATGGAACATTTATTAAAAAGGACTGAGTTTAATAAGTTAATAAATTACTTAGTGAAGTTGAATCTAAATATTAAAAATACGATATCAAATGCAGTATTGATGCAAAAGGAAGTCGTTAATATAAATAGTTAAAACTAATCAGAATGTAAGAACGTCAGAACGGAGTGTGAGAAAGTTTATAATATACAGAAACTAGATATACGTGTAGATTAACTGTGATTTGAAGTTGAGGGTTGTTTTGTAAACCTATAGATGATTAATAGAGACGTTTTAATGGTGTTACGTGAAGACTATAGTTTATAGGGAAATCATAAATTTAAGATTTTGACAGAGTGTTTGGGTGTTAGAGAACGTTATCAGGGCGGTTTGTCGCCCTGGAAGTGTCACGAGTTGGACTCGGCGCCACTCAGGGACGTCGTAAAACTTTTCTACGAAATAAGCTTATGTCATTTTTTTGGTGACACGTGCGGCTCAAGGGTGAGCCATGATTGGTCAAAGAGCAATAAAATAGACTAGAGTAGGGCTGCGCGAGCGATCCTTAGGGTGCGCGAGGACCTCAGGAGCTCTGATCGACGCGCAAGTTCGATCAGATTTCGATCCGCTTTTGAGACTGAATCTCTGTCTCTCGTACCGTTGAATAATATATAATTGTGGACTTAGAATATTTTTTTGAGCGATTGTTAATTAGACATCTCCGACTTTGAATATTTGGCAAACTGAACTTATAAACTCTCATCGATCACTGAATAAACGAGTTTCAATTGGATTTTAATTCAATTTGAATTTTATAATTTCTTATGTGTTAGTTTCCTTAAATTTCCTTAATTTAATTTAATTTGCTGAGTAATCGGACATCGGTGGAAATTCTAATCCATTTTCCAAAACAACGAGGGAACTCTTCAGTTCCGAAAGTGGAATTACGAACCCTGATAAGAGAAAGATTAAACGAAATTCAAATCTTCTTTAATTTCTTAAATCAAATTAAATTTAATTTAATTCAAATATAATTTGAATTTCGCGGCTTAAGTCTTGAGATTTGTTACAATTGTTTGACAACAGCTCCATCTCGCGGCAGAAATTCGAAGCTCGATAATAAATTAGCTAGGTTATCGTAGGTAATGTAGTTTATAATGGCGGCTTATCTTGCTCGGTCTCGCCGGTATGTACAGAAGGTAAAATCCTCGGTAATTCAGTTTAAAATGGTGGTGGTTCGGACTTTAAATACTAGTTGCGCTACAAACGTTCAGGTCTCTCACATTTTCTCCCATTTGCTCGCATTAACCGTCTTTCTCTCTTCAAAATCCCGTTGGTTTTCATTGGTTTTGTGAAACCCACACGAACACACCGGGTCTCGTGTTCCGGAAAACCGCGAAAATTCGCGACTATTACTGCAGTGTAAGCTGCCATTTTCCGTGTGGCAGCTTCGGGACGTACCTGCTTATAGTTCTACTTGCCATCGAAGTGATCATGCGACCCGATTCGCGAAAAAGTGATTAAAGTTGATCGTTACGCGAAGTGTGCAAAGTGTCAGTTTTCATCAACAATAAAATCGAGTTTCCCAGGCAAAGAGGCACCGAAATTCAAAGGAAATCCATCTCAGCCACCGACGCGGGAGAATTGCAGTTCGAAACTGGACCGTCGATCAAGGTCAATAATCTCAAATGATTAAATCATTTTTTTTTATCATATATGATAATTAACGAGAAATCGCAAATTTCATGGCTTGTTTCTTAAGATACGTGGATTTCAGAGGTTGGGAAAACTCGGGATGACAACGTGAGAGATGCTGGGTATTTCAGGATAAATTTGCTAGATTTTTACCCTCTTGTGGTCAGATGTGTTTAGAATTTTTAGAGCCGCTTTTTTGTTCTTTTGAGATAACAGAAGTAATTGGATGATAAACAGTGTTTTTTTGTTGTCGAGTTCATGGTGTTAGTTTCAAAAGAAATGAAGGCTTTGATTAAAAAGTATAGTAATTGTTTTGTATTGATTGTTATCAATATACAAGGTTTTATTATTAGAGGGAAAAGGGGTATGAAGATTGTTTAGGTTTAGGGTGTTGATTTTGTCTAATATTTTATTTTATTGGTGACTTTAGATGTGTATTTTTTTAGTTTTTTATGTGATAAAATAATTAATGGTAATTTTTTAGACACAATCTAAATTATTTTTTTAAAATCAATTCATGTTACTCCAATCCGTGGGTATTATTGGATTTTTTT
The DNA here is from genome assembly GCA_904066015.1 of Synergus gifuensis. Taxonomy (NCBI): domain Eukaryota; kingdom Metazoa; phylum Arthropoda; class Insecta; order Hymenoptera; family Cynipidae; genus Synergus; species Synergus gifuensis. The sequence goes on along the minus strand of CAJFCO010000178.1, from coordinate 239,559 downwards.
ATTGGTAACTTCAATGTGCGTTTGAAATTTTTAACGTTCAAATAAAAGAATTTTTTCTATTAATTGTATTTTAAACTAAAAAATATTGATTCATTTGTATTGAAAATAATTCTAAATGAAAGAAACTTGTAATGTTTATTTTTATTTTTAGTTGTAACAATATTTTTGGATAAAATAGAATTGAGAAAAAATGTTTTGTTAATTTGAACGTTGAAATTCTGCAGTCATTCAAGGTTTCTTTATTGCACAATAGAAAAATAAAAATCCCTTTTATTTCGATTTCTACAAATTCTCGGTAAAATAACTGTACGATGAATTCTGCTAATTGAATCAAGTTACACTTGATGTTTTATTAAATTATTGACTCAACGATGCATTTTGTTTTTCACGTAACAATTAAATTTTCGTTGGTTGCAATTTTTTTATTGTATGAAGACAATATTTTGCTATTTAAAAGCAGGAAGAAATGTGGTCATGACTGCTGAATAAAAACACTGAAGTTCGTTCTGCTTAATCTTACAAAATCGTTCCCAGATTCTGATAATACTTTAGATTATCGTTTGTTTCCTTTAACGATAACAGTATAAATCACCATTGTTTACTTTTTAGTAAAGAACAATGTGGAGTATTTTTTTTTTGTTATAAGAGATCTTTAAATTTGTTTTAAAATAGATTTTATTTTTTTTTTGTGAATTTCGGGATATTTAATTGCAATATTTAATTGCAGTTAATTGAACTATTCAAAATTGAACACATTATAAACAATTTCAATCAAATATTTACTATTTTTAATTTTAAAAATAGCTATTTCGAGATAATTTTACGCAATTTGCTGACGTTTCCATCTCATTTGATCCTTCTACGATGTTATTCGATCTCTCATAGTCGGCAAGGCAATCAGGAAAGAATAGAGAAAAGTGTACTTACACCAGAGGCTTTTCCTCATTCCCACAGTTCAAACGGCCTTGAAAACTGGTCGCTTGGCGTTCCTCATGTAGGCGTTTGAGATAAATTAACAGATGCACATTCAAATCATTGCATTCGACCTTGTCTCGTCTACTCGCGTAAATTGTTGAGCCGGAAATTGTTTTGATTAGCAAGGTATTGTTTCTCTGTAATTCCCGTTGATATAATCTTAACATAGGTATTTAACTGAGACTTAAAAGTCTTATTTTTTTTTCTAATTATTGAATTATTCTAATTATTCTTTAACGACTTTTTAAAAATGATGTGATGCAGTGAACAGTTATTAAATCCCCCTCACGCTATTATTCAATTTTCGGATATCGAGGGGGCGAAATTAAATTTACTCGTATAAAACCTATGATGTAATCTCGAAATAAATTCATAGGATATATGTAAAACATATCTTCATTATATTTATTTGGTGATACTTTTAGGGTTTCTAGCGGACCGGGAAACCGGGAAACACCTGGGAATTTTATTTGACTAGGAAAATAGGGGAAAAATCGGGGAATTTCATTTAGGATCAAGAATTTTTTTGTATTTTATTGAAAAATCGATGTTTTTGTACTTTATCTTCTTTTTATTCTATTAGCAAACCAACACGCGATTATTTTTTTTACTTCTTATAACTTCAAGTCATTCAAAAGTTCATCACTCTCTTAATCTGAACTAGCGGAATTTCGCTGATTCAAATTTAGAGAGTAGGTTTCGAACAACAATGTATACGAGATTTTAAAGAAATTTCGATACATCAATTTTTTAGAGCGGAATTTTAAAAGGATTTTTTTAGGATTTTTAAAAGATTTCGCAGAATTTAAAAGGAATTCATAATATTTTAAAAGATTTTTAAGAACTCTAGGGAATTTTAAGGGATTTAAAATATTTTCATGAAATTTTGAGGAATTTCAGGAGATTTCTAATAATTTAAAGGAATTTCAACAGATTGTTTTGATTTTTTAAAGATTTTATGTAATTTTTAAGGATTTCATGGAATTTAATGGAATTTCTAATACTTTTAATGTATTTTAAAGGATAAAAAGGTATTTAACTGTTGTCACAGAATTTTAAAGAATTTGAAGAAGTTCTGGGTATTTTAAGAGGTTTTCACAAATTTTAACATATCATATGATATTTTTAGTACTTTTAAAATATTTTATGGAGTCTAAATTTGTTGAAAAAAATTAAAGAATTTCAAGAGATTTTTCTGATTTTTAAAAGATTTTGTAGAATTTCTAAAGATTTCAGGGAAATTAAGGATTTCTAAGAATTTGTAGATATTTTGACGCATTTTAACGAATTTCAAAAGATTTTCATGAATTTTAACGTATTTGAAGAAATTTTTTTTGATTTTTAAAAGATTTAGTAGAATTCTAAAGGATTTCGAAAACAATCGTAAAATATTAAGGAATTTGAGGATATTTTTCTGAGTTTTAAAAAAATTTTTGGAATGTTAAGGACGTCGTGGAATTTTCAAAGAAATTTTTGAGCATTCTAAGGAATTGTTTGTCATTTTGATAAATTTTAAGGAATTTTGAAGGTTTTTGGAAAATTACAAAATATTTCGAAAGATTTCTAGGAATTTTAAGATATTTAAATACTTCATGATTTTTTAAGAATTTTAATAAAATTTTAAAGGAATTCATGAAATTTGATGAGATTTCTAATAATTTTTGTGGATTTGAAGGATATAATATAAAGAAATTTTAAATGTTATCGTACAATTTTAAGGAATTTCAAGAGATTTTTCTGATTTTTAAAAGATTTTGTAGAATTTCTAAAGACTTCGGGGAAATTTTTTAGTATTTCTAAGAAGTTTTAGATTCAACTTCAACGCGTTTTAACAAATTTCCATATATTTTAAAATTTTAAGATTTTCACGAATTTTAACGGATTTGAAGAGATTTTCATGATTTTTAAAAGATTTAGTAATAAAATTTTAAAGGATTTCGAAGACAATCATAAAATATTAAGGAATTTGAGGAGATTTTTCTGAATTTTAAAAGAATTTGGAATTTTAAAGGATTTCATGTAATTTTAAGAAAATTTTGAGAATTCTAAGGGATTTTTCTAGAGATTTTCACAAATTTTAACGGTTGGTCGGAGGAAAAAAAGTTTAACCAGGAAAAAACTGGAAAAGACTGGGGAAAATCCGGGAATTTCCAATTGCCAGATCACTAGACACCCTGACTTTATTTATCTTTTTTATTGGTGTTTAATTTGATATTGCAAGTGAGAAAATTGCCGTTTATCTGCAGCTCGTGGCTGTCATGAAAATCTCCTATAATGAAATAAAACCTCTAATCGTCGCCTTCCCAGAATCCTGGACTTACGGTCGAGGTTCCTGTCCATTGACTTTCCACTTTACGAGTTACGTACGACTTTTATGAGTCAGTCGACGAGATACGTTGGCTTTCCATCGTATTCTCTGCACCATAGAATCGTAGACTCAGGCCATGAAATCCTTTTGTTCCCCGCGGAACTGCCTCGGTAGCATGAGCGAGGATAAAAAGAAATTAAAGAGACCAATGGCGTGACCCTGAAGGCTTTCCGCACACCAAGTCTAATCTTTTTTTCTCGCATATAACTCAGGTTATTGAATGCTGATTTATCTCAATGAGAATCTCGTCGATTCCATTGATCGATTGTCAATCCACATAAAACTATGCAAATGTGGATTATCAGATTTTAGTATGGGCTTGGAGTTCGATTATTTCTAATCAAATAGAAACATAGAGAAAAAATAACGTGTTGCAAATTAATTTACTGTTATAGCTGAGGAGAATGTTTTATTATCCATTTATTCTTGTATGGTTTATTTATTAATTTCTTATGATATGAGCGTTAATAATAATTCACTGATCGCGTTTCTGAGCACAGTAGATGCATAAGATCAAAGGTGTATTTCTTGCTCGATGGGGGCCACATTTATCAACGCTACGATATGTTATCCGCATTCTGATGAATTATCCTCGCTTTATAACGTCTCTGGAACAATTTATTGTAGGGAATTTACAAAGCTCTCTGATGTCTAATGACTCTCATTAGTACCAAGTATTAACTCCGCGCTATTCCGTTGAGACTCTATAGAGCAGTACAGTTTAATCCCAGTTTCGAAATTCTCAAAATCTTGAGGGGAAATCCGTTGCTATGATTCTTATCATTCCGAAAAATAACTAACAATAAGTGCGATTGTGAAATCTAGGAAAGAGAATGAGAAAGAAATTCTAGAGAAAGGACTAGAGTCTTTTCTCTAGAATTATTTCTGGAAACTAAAAGACTAAGATTTATTCCTCACTGACGAATAAAAGGTTTTGATTAATGTTTAGCCGTGGTTAAGTTTGTAGGCTTTGAGAATGGTGGTACACCATAAGAACCAATTTTTCCCAACTTTTCTACTTCGCAGACTTTCGTCTTTCATATATTTTACCAGCTTCCTATATTTTTTTTCAGTTTTCCTTCATTTCTCTTGGGTTCTAGTCAAGATTAGGTTTGGCATGCATATTTGGTAAAAAACGAGTTGCTGGCAGGGTAGCAAAAGTGTACCACACACTACTTTGTAACAACCTTAGAGGTAACTGAGGATCTTTCGCGTGGCGATAACACGATCCGCGCATCTTATAACTCACGATTTAAACTCAGTAAGGCGCCTTGCGTTTCCAACGCCTTTACGAGTCTCTTATGGCCAAGAGCACCAGAACTTTCTGTGAAACTGCAGCTTAAGTATTCTCTGGGCAATATCGAGCGATAAATAATCTGGGTTATTTGTGAGAACAGTACTGTAACGAAATAAGACATCTAAATTGTACTATTTCAGGGAGACCACTTGTCGGAAGTCAGGGAAATGTCAGGGAAATGCGAGAAGTTGTCAGGGAAAACAGAAATTGACATTTAAGTTAATTGTGTTATTTTTGTCGTATTACATATATAACTTTTATAATTTATTTAACAAATTTTAGAAACTATCCAAAGATTTCGAAGGATTATAAATAATTTCCAGGTATTCTCTGAGATTCTCTAGGTTTCTAAAGATTCAAAAAGATTTTCAATAATTTAAAAAAATTTTTAAGCGGTTTCTGGGAATTTTAAAGAATTACAAGAGATTTGTATAATATTTAAAAGATTTAGTTGAATTTTAAAAGGACTTCATGAAATTTTAAGAGATTTTTAATGAAGTTTAGGGAATTTAAAGAATTTTAAGGAATTTTAAAGTTCCTTGTGGAATTTTAAAGGATTTTAAAAAGCTTTTAAGAATTTTAAGAAATTTTGATTCTTAAAAGTAATTTTAAAGGATTTTAATGATCCTCATGGAATTTTAAAGGATTTCACGAGATTTTTATGATTTTCTGAAGATTTTGTGAAATTTTAGAGAATTTTGAACAGTTTTCAAAAATTATAAACGTTTTTTACGTATTTTAAAGAATTTAAAAGTTTTTCGTGGAATTATAAAGGAATTTAAGAAACTTGTAAGAATTTTAAGAGATTTTAAGGAATTATAAATATTCTCGTGGAATTTAAAAGGATTTTAAAAAGCTTGTAAGAATTTTAAAAAATTTTAATTACTTTCAAGTGATTTTAAAGAATTTAAATTTCCCTCATGGAATTTTAAAGGATTTCATAAAATTTTTATGATTTATAAAAGATTTTGTAGAAGTTTATGGAATTTCAAGAGGTTTTTAAGAATTTTAACCCTTGCTTGCAACACTGGGAGATTTTTATGATATTTGTATAATATTTAAATTCTGTATTGTATAATTTGTAATTTATAATTTAATATAATTAATATAATTTATATAATATTTAAAAGATTTAGTTGAATTTTAAAAGAACCTCATGAAATTTTAAGAGATTTTTAAGGAAGTTTAAGGAATTTAAAGAATATTAAGGAATTTTAAAGTTCCTTGAGAAATTTTAAAGTATTTCCCGAGATTTTTATGATTTTCTAATGATTTTGTGGAATTTTAGGGAATTTTGAAGTTTTCAAAAACTATAAAAGTTTTTTTTACGTATTTTAAGGGATTGTAAAGTTTTTCGTGGAATTATAAAGGAATTTAAGAAGCTTGTAAAAATAGTAAGCAATTTTGACATTTTAAAAATGATTTTAAGGAATTTTAATAGTCCTCATAGAATTTTAAAAAATTTCAAGTCATTTTTGATTTTTAAAAGATTTTGTGAGATTTTTTATTTCAAGAGTTTTTTTTAGAGATCTTAATGCACTTTAGGGAATTTTAAAGAATTTCACGAGATTCTGAAAATGTTTTATGGAATTTTAAAGGATTACTGGAAATTTTAAGAGATTTTTAGGAAATTTAAAAGATGTTGAAGTTTTTTGAAGAATTTAAAATACATATTTCAAAGGATTTTGAATAATTTTAAAAAGATTAGTGAAAATTGAAGAAATCTCATGAAATATTAACAAATTTGAAGGGATTTCGTGGAATTTTAAGATGTTTCTAAGAATTTCAAGAAATTTCAATGAATTTTAAGAGATCTTTTCAAAAGTTCTTGTAAATTCCAGAGATTTTAACGATTGTTAAATATTGTGAAGTGATATTAAATTTCAAAATATTTAAAGTGATATTATACGAACTTTTTGAAAAATTTAAATGATATTATTATTGAAAATTTATATGTATTTTTAATACTTTTCTGTCGGGGAAATTTGTTTGAAAGTCAGGGAAATGTCAGGGAAATTGAAAAATTGAATCTTGTGGCCACCCTGGTTTATAGTTTAAAATGCAATCAATATTCGTTGATATACAATCAACAATTCGTTCATTTGAACGTTCAAAACGTTTTAGTCATCTAATTGACTAAAAAAAGGATGAAGGCAAACGTGAGACTGAAGACAATATTATATTAAACAAAAAATGGCATCTATTAGCTACAAAAATTACATAAAAGTTAACTCTGTGTGCTTCATGTCAGCCTTATATCTCTTCTTCTTCTTTGATCTTATCGATTATCGATAGTCATTTTTTTATCGGTTATCAAAACTTTCAAAGGAGTTAGACGAATGATTAATTAGCAAAAGCTTTTGATCGGAAACTTTGAACATTAGTTGCTTGCAACACTTTATTAGTTGCTTGTCTTCCAAACTTTAAAGAGGAAATTGTTTTGAAATCGAAAATCAATTTTTCTAATAGTGTTATTCGCTAACTCAGCAACAATTCTGTATGTGGTTTATTTCATATTATATATATATGTATTTTCTTTTATCGAGTGACTTTTGACCTTACGGTGTGTCTGTATAGGTGCAATTAATTTGTTTACACGAATTAGTCGAATTTTTGTTTGATCTATTTAAGTTGAAACCCGTATTTGAGCCCTGTATTCGGCCATGAGGTTTTCCTAAATGTTCAGTTAGTTTCCGCATTTTCTCTCACTCTACTCCAGTAAGTGCAGTAAGCAAGCAGTGTAACCACGTGTCCGCAAAACCGCGGCTGGCTCAGTCTCGGTATGAACGTATGAATGCATCCATGAAGCCTTTAGAGTCTATATGCACTCAGAATACATAAAGGTGTTGGCTCGTTCATGAGAATCACCGACCTGTGTGCCTCCAGCCAGCAGGTCAATGCCTCTCTACTTATGTCAGAGAACCGATAAAAGTTCCTCGAGCATGCAGACGACTAGTGGAAAATGAAACAGAATTGTGTCACACGCACATATTGCACATCAGACACAAACTTCCTATTAACATTTCCAGGGTGGGTAGACAACCTAGAAAACCTGGAATTGTCAGGGAATTTTATTTTACCTTGAAAAACCTGGAAATGTCAGGGAATTTTTTCTATAGTCAGAGAATTTTTTCAAGTATCTTAATTTTTTTGAAAAAAATGAATTAATCAGGGCTGTGCCGTCCCGGAAACCGAAAAAGATCAGCACAGGATCAGGACTTTAATTCAAAGATAACGAGTGGCCCAGGAGTTAAAAAAATTGCATAGAATATTAAAAGGAATTTTAAAGGGACTCTGCAAGACTGTAAAATATTTTAATTAATTTTAAGAAATTTCATCAGATTTTGAAAATTTTGCAAGTATTTCAGAATATTTATAATGATTTTACGGAAGTTTAATGGATAGAAAGACTTTAATGAATTAAAAAAATTTTGAAGGATTCTAAACGATTTTGATTAATTTTAGGGATTGAAAAGAGTTAAAAAAAGATTTTTTCAGATATTTCAAAATATTTTAAGAGATTTTAATGAACTTCAAGGGATTTAAAAATATTTTAAAGGATTGCATGAAATTTCTACAGAATATTTTTAAGATTTAAAAGAACTCCAAGTGATTTTAAGGTATTTCAGTTGATTTCCTCCACATTTGAATCAATCCTTGCTTAAAATCACTTAAAATGTTTTAAAATCTTTTAGGATCATTAAGATCTTTTGAAATTAAAATTCCTTACGATCACTTATTAACATCACTTGAAATCTCTTAAAATCTCTTTAAATTCCTTGAAGTCACTCAAAATTGGATGAAATTCATTGAGATGTCTTAAAATATTGTGAAATCTACTTAGAAATATTTTTAACATACTTTTCATAACTGCCTCAAACTCTTTTAAAATTTCTTTGATATCTTGTAAAATTTCTTAAAGTGTTTTGAACTGTTTTAAAAATATTTTGAAATTCCTTAAAATATTTTTAAACCACCTAGGTTTCTTAGAATTTGAAGAATTTCAAAAAAAATACTTTTATATTCTACAAAATTCTTTATAATTAAAAAGAAATAATAAATAAAAAAAACGTTTAGAACCCCGTTATTTGTACAAGACAACAACTCCTAAAATTTCTTTTTAAAAATGTTCAAATTTCTCAAAATTCATTTTAAAAATCTTTTGGTCTCTAAATACTCTGCAATTCCTTAAAATTTTTGAAAAAATCTTTGAAAATCTTTTAAAGTTTATTGTGTTATAGAATATTTTAAATAAATGTCAAGAATAAAAATAAACTGTTTATAGTTTACAATACACTGGTACACTGTTTATAGTTTAAAATACAATCAATACAAAAATTCGTTCATTTGAGCGTTCAAAACTTGAACCACATGGTATTCATTTTCCTAATGGAGTTGCTTTTTTGAAAACCTCTTACATCAGTATATAAATATTTGTGATAGACCCTATGAAGTTGATCAATTTGTGAACAGATTGAAAAATACATTCAGCATACTGAATTTTTCAATTGCTCTATGCTAACTCGCGTGTCACGCCAAATCCCTTTCCGATAAAATCCCTTCATTTGAAGTCATATGCAAAAAGGTAACTCGAGGACTCTAGAGAAAATCGGGTCTTTTTTAGTTCGATTTTCAATTGCTCGAGTTTGTGCAGCTTGGAAATTTCTGTAGAAAAGAGAATAAGTTACATTTCTAACTTCTTATTGGAGACGAGAGTATTAAATTGGAATTCGAGAATTTAATTTTGTATTCGGTATTCGATATTCGAAGGGAGATTTAGTTATTCCCCTTAGCTATTTCTATTTCGTTTACAGGGACTCGAAAATGTCGATTTCAGGGTGGCCATATGTCAGGGAAGTCGGGGAAATGTCAGGAAAATGCGAGTTTAGTTAGTTGTCAGGGAAAATAGAAATGGACGTTTGTGCTAACTATGTTATTTTTGACGTATTGCATTTATAGATTTTATGGTTTATTTAACAGATTTTAAAAACATTCCAAGGATTTCGAAGGATTATAAAGAATTTCCAGGCATTCTTTGAGATTCTTTGGGTTTCTAATGATTTCAAGAGATTTTCAATAATTTTAACAGATTTTAAGAGGTTTCTAGGAATTTAAAGGGATTACAAGGGATTTTTAAGAATTTTAAAGGATTTCTCGAGATTTTTATGATTTTGAAAAGATTTTTTTGGAAGTTTACAAAATTTTAAGAGAATTTCACTTATTTTAATAAGTGATTTAAGAGTTTTTTTTATGGAATTTTAAAGGATTTCATGAGATTTGTATGATTTTTAAAAGATTTTGAGGAATTTTATAAATTTTTAAGAGAATTTCACGTATTCTAAAGGATTTAAAAGTTTTTTATGGAATTATAAAGGATTTTAAGAAACTTCGAAGAGTTTTAAGAATTTTAAGGGATTATAAATATGCTTGTGAAATTTTAAAGGATTTAAAAAGGCTTGTAAGAATTTAAAGAAATTTTGATTTTTTAAAAATGATTTTAAGGAATTTGATTGAAATTTGAAAGAATCTCACAAGATTTTTATGATTTTTAAAAGATTTTGTAGAGTTTTGTGGAATTTCAAGAGGTTTCCAAGAATTTTAAGAAGCTTGTAAAAATTTAAAGAAATTTTGACATTTTTGAAATGATTTTAAGGAATTTAAATATTCCTGGTGGAATTAAAAAAAAATTCAAAAATTATTTTTGATTTTTAAAGGATTTTATGAGGTTTATGTTTCTAAGAATTTTTATTTAGGGGTTTTAATGTATTTTAGGAAATTTTAAAGTTCCTTATTAAAGTTGAAAAGATTTCGTGAGATTTTTATGATTCTTAAAACATTTTCTGAAATTGTAAAGGATTTCATGGAATTTTAATAGATCTTAAAAAAATTATGACAATTTTATATGATTTTATATATTATAGTAAAATTTTTAGGAATTTAAAGATGTTTCTATGAATTTTAAGAAATTTCAATGAATTTTTAGAGGTTTCCAAGGATGTCATATATTTGTGAGATTTTTATAAATTTCAAGTGTTGTGAAGTAATTTTAAATTTCGAAAGATTTAAAGTGATATTATACAAAATTTTTGAAAAATTTCATTAGTATTTTTACTGAAAATTTCTTCGCATTTTGAATACTTTTCTGTCAGGGAAATTTGTCTGAAAGTCAGGGAAATGTCAGGGAAATGAAAAAAATTGAATCTTGTGGCCACCCTGGATTTCACATTGAAATATTGAAAATTCGACAAATTTAAAAATTGATGAAGATTTATTTATTCCACGTATCGATATCTCTTTTTCTTTCATCCTCGAATCAGTAAAATACACCTGACATAAATTCTGTTTGTGCCGTTGCATAAAAGTAGGGCCATGAATACGTAAACGTTACACGACTCTGAAGTTGGAGGTTTGAATTTATGTCTGAACCTAGCTGCTTCACATAGGAAAATTTCGTATAAAAAATAAGCTCTCCAAACGAAATTTTTAATGCAGTACTGATCGAAACTTCGCTGCCACTTCCATTCAGTATCCAGTATCCACATATAGCAAGTACATAATCCAATTCCCACTTGATAAACGAGATCTCGTAATTCCATTCGACGCACGAGTAGTATGTACAGCCATCGATAGCGATCGAGTAGCTAGCTAGGGTATATCGTGGAAATCAGCGATCGAGACCAAAAATGGTCGCTCGTTCGAACTGAATGTGGCCCTCTCGATAGTACAGGAAAACCAGGATACGGATACCATACTAGCAAAATGGCAAATGGGTAGCACTTTGTACATCACGAAAATGGCTTCTCATTCTTTTTATATATCTGCTTCTCCATTTCGTTCGAAGAAAAATAGATCAGGGTTCTTGTTTTAGGTCAAGGAAATCGTCTTAGGATTTTCCGGTACAGGATTTTATTTTCGTTCGTTTTTCCATTTCCGTTATAGTAATCAGAGTAAAAGATAGTCCAATTAGCAATAATTTATTATTGATAATTACCTATATCAATATAGTATATTATATCAATTTTAATATGATTACCTAGCTTTTAATTAGAAAATCTATATCTGGTTGACTTGGTAATCATTTGCATAAGAATATTTTCGAAACATTACACATGGAGTGTAACTTGCATTGATAGCAAAAAACTTGGAGTCAAGCCAACCCCTGCTTTCTTTCAAATAACCACTTTTACGAGGAAAATCTTCTGCCCTCGTTTTGAATGAAATTTTTTTCCTACTGAGCAAGACCTCTCACATGTATCGAAAGTTCGGAGTAAGCAAAACTACGGATTTGCATACGCGCGAATTTCTCTCGTTCCATTCATTGAAGTGGCTGTAAAAAACGACTATCGTACAAATTGAAACGCGAGCGACTGGTAAAAGTTTTGTCTACACACTTAACCCAATTGCCTTGACCAATATATGCTTACGCAAGATGTTCACAATTACATATACATGGGACTAGTAATTTGAGGCTGGAAAATAATTGACTGACGCAGATCTTAAAATAGTAGGTACTATTGACTTTTTCTCGTTATTGTCGTTTGAAGGTTGATATTCTTTTTTTTTTGACTACTTAATGAGCAAAATGACCTTTTCTTCTGTATTATTATTATTTACATATCAAGCCAATTTTCTTCCCAGTTTAATATTACGAAATATCTCTTCCACAAAGAACCTTGATTTGTCTGATTTAATTTTATCTTACAAAGGAAATAATTATCCTTTTACAAAAGAAAGGCATTCGTTCATTTTTATCATAATTTTTCTCTCTATTTTTAAAACTGAATATTCATTCTTGAAATGTGATGCTCTCATTTCCTGAAAGAATTTTATTCTGGAAAAGCAAAATCCAATTTTAGAGTCGGAGATATTTTGTAGTGGAATGTACATTTCTAAGTACCGTTCACAGTGTTCTTAACCAAGATACACTGATTACCAGAAGTCACTTCCATTTATCTCCTGAAGTAGAATTTTTCCAGAAAACTTTTACTCGTTTTGAGCAAGTTTCATTCTTTATGTCGTTTCTAACTTTTGTTTAAGAGCAGGTTATTTTTCTCCTTTTATGAAAAATTAGAATTGATGTCCCTTCGACGAAAAATATTCTCATTTTGTGTTTTTGCGTGCGATTTTAATAATAATTGAAAGATGAATATTGTTATCAGTTACGTGTGTGTACTGTGCAGATAAAATGGTAAAATAAGCAGTAAAGTATTTTTCTGTGAAAAACAAAGTAATAAAATTTATGGACTAATATCACATATCAACAGTAAAATTGTAATTAATAATTTACATAATCTAAAGCAGAGAATATCACTTACCAAATATGATTCAATAATGTAATTAATACTTTAGAATTTTTTATATTGAACTTCACAAGTTTCATTGTGAATTTTCAATTTTATTGCTGATAAAGGAATAAGAATTTAACTGCTTATTTCTCCTCCTAAAAAGCGGATTACGTTTATTATCTTCAGATGTTATACGAATTAATTGCTGAAGATTATATAAATCTAACATCTAGATATTTTACTATAGATTTTAGAAACTCCAAGGATTTCGAAGGATTATAAAGAATTTCCAGGCATTCTTTGAGATTCTTTGGGTTTCTAATGATTTTAAGAGATTTTCAATAATTTTAAACGATTTTAATAGGTTTCTAGGAATTTAAAGGAATTACAAGAGATTTGTATAACATTAAAAAAATTTAGTGGAATTTTAAAAGACCACGAAATTTTAAGGAATTTTGAAGTTCCTTGTGGAAGTTTAAAGGATTTTAAAAAGCTTGTAAGAATTTTAAAAAATTTGATTTTTTAAAGTAATTTGAAGAGATTTTAATGTTTCTCGTGGAATTTTAAAGGATTTCATGAGATTTTTATGAGTTTTAAAATATTTTGTGAAATTTTACAAAATTTTAAGAGATTTGTATGTATTTTAAAGGATTTAATAATTTTTCATGGAATTATAAAGGATTTTAAGAAACTTGGAAGATTTTAAAGAAATTTTAAGGGATTATAAAATATTCTCGTGGATTTTTAAAGAAGTTTAACAAATTTTGATTTTTTAACAGTGTTTTTAAGAGTTTTGATTGGAATTTTAAAGAATCTCACAACATTTTTATGATTTATTAATGATTTTGTAGAATTTTATGGAATTTTAAGATCTTTTCAGGAATTTTGAGAGATCTTCACGTATTTGAAAATGTTTTAAAGTTCCTTGTGGAATTTTAATACATTTTAAAAAGCTTGTAAGAATTTTAAGAAATTTTGTTTTTTACATTCTCATCAGAGAAGGTATTAGATTTGTGTAAAATTTCC
>CAJFCO010000178.1:140038-215608 GCA_904066015.1 Synergus gifuensis | reverse complement strand
ACAAATATACAAAAATAAATTAAAATATAAAAATATAAATTATATAATTTAATTAAATTAAAAAAAAAACATATATTTTTAAGCGTCCTGTAAAGCGCAAGCTTCACTAAGGGCATAAGCGCGCGAAGCGCGCAACACGGAGCGCGAAGCGCGACGTGTATATATATCGGAGCGCGAAGCGCGCGATGAGAATGTGCCCGCGAAGCGGGCAGATTTTTTTTTAAAGTGATTTTAAGAGGTTTTAATGTTCCCCATGGAATTTTAAAGGATTTCACGAGATTTTTATGATTTTCTAAAGATTTTGAGGAATTTTAGGGAATTTTGAAAAGTTTTCAAAAATTATAAAAGTTTTTTTTACGTATTTTAAGGGATTTAAAAGTTTTTCGTGAAATTATAAAGGATTTTAAGAAACTTGGAAGAATTTTAAGAGATTTTAAGGAATTATAAATATTCTCGTGGAATTTAAAAGGATTTTAAAAGGCTTGCAAAAATTTAAAGAAATTATGATTATTTTAAACTAGTTTAAAGGAATTTAAAGGAATTTAAGGGATTTTAAGGGATTATAGAGAATTTTAAGAGATTTCAAGGGATTATAAATATTCTCGTTGAATTTAAAAGGATTTTAAAAGGCTTGTAAAAATTTTAAGAGAAATTTTGATTATTTTAAACTAGCTTAAGGAATTTAAAGGGATTTTAATGTTCCTCATGGAATTGTAAAAGAATTCATGAGATTTTTATGAGTTTTAAAAAATGTTGTGAAATTTTATCGAATTTTGAAAAGTTTTCAAAAATTTTGAAATATTTTAACGTATTTTTACGTATTTTAATGGATTTTAAAGTTCTTTGTGGAATTATATAAAGGATTTTAAAAAACTTGTAAGAATTTTAAAAGATTTTAAGGGATTATAATTATTCTCTTGGAATTTAAAAGGATTTTAAAAGGCTTGTAAGAATTTGAAGAAATTTTGATTATTTTAAAGTGATTTTAAAGAATTGAAATGTTCCTCATGGAATTTTAAAGGATTTCACAACATTTTTATGATTTATAAAAGATTTTGTAGAAGTTTAAGAAATTGCAAGAGGCTTTCAAGAATTTTAAGAAATCTTTACGTATTTTACGGGATTTTAAAGTTTTTCGTGGGATTCTAAAGGATTTTAAGAAACTTGTAAAAAGTTTGGGGAATTTTTACATTCTAAAAATGATTTTAAGGAATTTTGATAGTTCTCATAGAATTTAAAAAAATTTTAAGTCATTTTCGATTTTTTAAAGTATTTTAAAAGTATTTTAAAGTATTTCACAAAATTTTAATGATTTATAAAAGATTTTGTAGAAGTTTAAGGAATTTCAATAGGTTTCCAATAATTTTAAGAAATTTTGATGCATTTTAAGAGATTTTAAAATTCCTCGTTGAATTTTAAAATATTTTACGAGCTTCTGAAAATGTTTTATGAAATTTCAAATGATTTTGAAGAATTTAAAAAAGATTAGTGAAAATTGAAGGGATCTCATGAAATATTAACAAATTTGAAGGGATTTCATGGAATTTTAAGATGTTTCTAGGAATTTCAAGAAATTTCAATGAATTTTAAGAGATTTCAAAAGTTGTATTGAAAACTTGACTTAATATTTCATCTGAAACACTGTTTACAGTTTTTCTAATAGCTTTCAGCAATTTTTCTTCCTCATATAGAAGAAGCTTTGTAGTCGTTATATTTTCCAATGTTTTAAAAATAGTTTAATTAATCTTTCCTCAGTTGATAATTTTTAATACAACCTTCTAATCAAACTTAGTTCTAAATTCTCTATACAATGGAGGGGGAAGAGTGGTATTTAGTTTCAGTAATTTCCCGTGGGACACTGTATATATGATAATTTACCCATCGAAATATTTCGCTTGAGTATTCTATCACATTCGTCAAAGCTTGTTTTAATTTATATTTGAACCCATTGAATTAATCTCACAATGCGTTTATCAATTCGGTCACTAAATCACGAAACTGAACAAACAATTATTTGTCGTATCGTTAGTACCACATTCAACGGCGTGGAAAAATAATTCTGCTTGATAAATTATGTCTATTCTCCTCTGCTACAAAAGGAATTTGAAAAGTTTGCGTAATTACCGGAAGAATTTTTTGTTTCGTTCGAAATCTAAGAGACTTTCTGCAGCGTCTGTAGGGTAATGTCTGGAGAAATAACAATTTTCGAAGTTGGTGAATATTTCAGAGAAAAGAGTTGCATGAAAGTAGTACACGAAGCACGTCCTGGCAAAGGCGAGTTTTCCGAGGGAAACTTTTCTCTGGGATCTGGGAAGGAATATAATAGTCGGGGCCTATAATCCTCAGCCTTAAAAACTGGTCCGTGGGTATAAACCGAGACAATTTTTCGGATTTAGAAAATGGTCAAACTGATTTAACGGGTGAAGAACTTAAACTGTCATGTGTTGGAATATTTTCTGAAATCCGATTCGATTTCTACTCATGCTGTTACCTTGGGTGTTCACTATGGTGTCAGTTAGTTTCCACCTCTCAATTCTCAATTTCTCACTTCGAAAGCGTTAC
This sequence comes from Synergus gifuensis, assembly GCA_904066015.1. NCBI lineage: Eukaryota > Metazoa > Arthropoda > Insecta > Hymenoptera > Cynipidae > Synergus > Synergus gifuensis. Next base: position 213,046 of record CAJFCO010000178.1, on the reverse strand, counting down.
AGATTATGAAAATCGCGACCTCGAATAGAAGAAAAGAACACAATTAGTCATAAAGTGTTATTATTGACAGATAAAGGATTAAAAAAGTCTTTAATGTGGTAATCGTAAAAAATGTGACTTTTTTTTAATGAGGAGAAATTTATAGTTTTGAAGTATTGCAAAATTTAAATTCTAATTAATGTGGTTTGATTTGCATATTAATTACACTATTAAGTATACGTGTAGTAACCGGCATATGATTTTGAAAACGTCAACAATGTGTCCTTCTAACTCGTTCTTTTTTACTCTGAAGAAATGCTTTGCTTCTTAATGAGAAATAGCGACATTACTTCGACTTAAGTACCACCAACGTCCTTCAAGGGATTACAATAAAAATCTCGTTAATCAGAAACGTCAAAACATCAGAAACTGAGTTCCTTAATTTCCGACAGAAGCTCAATCGTACCAGTAGAAAACGTATCATATTCAAAAAGTTTAACCCATAATTCTTCTCTGGAACGAGAATGTTTTTTATCGAGCAGGGAAAGGAGGGGAAATAAATGAATCTCATTTGATGCGCAGCTATGCAGAGTGAAATAACTTTGCTGACCGCTGTGGATGGTCAATAAATATTAAAGGAAAAGTTTAGAGTTGTTAGGGAGAAATTTATAAGGAAAAGGGAAGAGAATTTATACTCTAATTTATATCTTGCGGTGCATATAGTGAAATTTAGATTCTACTCTCCGAAGATCATTTTATTTCGTAAAAATTAATACTAAGGTGGTTTAAAAAATTATTTTTTCGATTCTTTAAAGTCTCACCCTCTCATATCGCGTAATTTTATGATAAAAAAGTTTCCTGATTTTTTGAAATTTTTAAAAAGACGTTTAGAGGCAGCGCACGGCGTTTAAGGTATACAAAGTGTTAAAAATTTAATAAATCCTTGAATTTTGAAAAGAATCGTAAAAAATTTACGAGTAAAAATCTCATGTGAGCAGTACGAAGCCTGGAGATTTTATTTGTTAATTAAGTTTACTGCAATTTTACCCGAAAACTCACCCCTAAGGCACTAAAAAGTCATTTTTTAATTTTTAATTTTAATAAATAAATTCAGTTGATTCAATACAAACTTTATTTCCTAACTTGATGAAGTTTTGGAAGAACATTTTTTTTACAGTTAGGATATTGTTTCCTATGGTCCATGAAATTTTTTATGAATTATTAACAGTGAAAAGGGGATAAATGTTTATTTTACGGGTATTATTTTTCATATCTGTATAATAAAATTTGTTCTATAATTTGCACTTTAAATTTTCATTTTACTTTTATAAAATTCCAAAAAATTGGGGGTAAATTTAATCAGGGTGTCTATCGTCCTGGAAATCCTTGAAAACCTGGAAAATTCCTTGAATAATGCTCATGGTCCTGGAATTTTTATTCCCTTAAAGAAAAAAAGGTTTTTTGACTTGTTCTTTGCTTTACCGATACGATCTTCGAATTTATCATAATAAACAATTTATAATTTAAATTTCATATTTTAACTTTGTCATATAAACAATTATATAAGTTGCGAATTATAGGTATTTATTTTTTAATAAAGTTAACTGCAATAATCAAAAAAGTACCTGCAAAAATCTATTTTTTGTCCTGGAAAACCTGGAAAAGTCCTGGAATTTTTTTTTGAAGAAACAGACATCCTGATTTAATTTAAAAGTCAAATTTTCAGGCTCCAACTGTTCAAATCATATTTTTACGTCATCTTCGTAAAATTTTCACGATTCCTTTTAAAATTAAAGGACATATTTCATTTTTAACACTTCGGGTTACTTTAAAGGTCACGCGCTACCTCTAAACATCTTTTTAAAAATTTCGAAAAATTAGGAAAATTTATTCCCATAAAATGACACAAAATGAGGGGATGAGACTTGAAAAAAATCGAAAAAATAATTTTTTGGAACATCGTGGAAGTTAATTTAGAAATCATAAAATTTTTTTTTATGTAATATTTTTAGTACCTCCAGTATTGTATTTACTGTCAATCTTTAAATCTGGAATTCTTTTCCCTTGTGGGATGGGACATGTGAGTATAATTCGTTTTTAATCGAGGAGATTAATAGTTCATTGTATTTTGTGGAATAAATAACGATTTATCTTGCAGCGGCATCCAGTGAAAAAAAAGTTTGTTTGTTAAAGTTACTTGTTCGAGAATTCACTGAAAAAATGTAAATATTACGTGCTGATGAGTAATTTCAAAATAAATACTCATCTCACATGCTTTTCCAAATAATATCTAATATTGCATTTTCTTTATTTCTCAGAATTAATTGAACTATAATAACATGACCATGAAAACAATTTAGGTTTAGAAGTTTAGAGAAATGTACGACAAGGTCGACTGGCAAATTCTGAACTTATGCGATAATATTTATTCTCGTAATGTGAGTTATTTATTTATTTATTACAAATTTCGTGCGAGCATCTCAAACGTTCTAAATCTGGCAAAAAACTTCTTGAAATGTGTGAACACATAATGTATCGACTGTTACAAGTTTCAAGACCTAAAGCTCACTCGAAAGTTCTTCGTTAAACTCACGTCCAAACTAAATTCACTTACTCGATATGTGAAGGACGCAAGTTACTTCATTGGTCTAGTTTCATGCGATTATAGGTTTCACTTTGGGATGAAGCGAATAGTTTTACCATACGTAATTCCTCAGTTGATCTTAATTATTATCTTAATTTTTAGCTCAAAATAACAGTTATTGGAAGGAAAAATATTAAAAGAAGATAAAGTGATAGATCATCTTTTTCCCACCCTTGTTAAGTATTCTGTTTCGTAACAAACTTCAGGCTTATTATCATTTTCCCATTTTTTATCTTTGAAATTTTGTTTACCAATTGAAGTTCAAAGCATATTTAATAGGCTTATCTCATTTTAATGGCCCTATGGAGCAGTCCCCATGGGAAAAATTGTCCAAGAAGTTATTTAGGAATGATTATGGATCAATAGTTTTTCTTTGGTGTCTAATTCAGATGTAGAAAGAGATAGGGCAATGAAAAATGGTTCTTGTAATGAAAAAAGTATTAATACCATTTTATCTAAAAATCACTCTCCCTCTCTCGGGAATTCTCGTAAGGGATGGTTATCTCTCCCTCTTTTTAGAGAGCTTCTTGTGTAATGCTTTATCATAGACCTCATGTTACTCGGAAGACGTTGTCCGGCACAAGGGGAAGTCTTGAAAGCTGCTGCAAGAAGTTTTATGCCGCGTGCCAAAGAATTTTCTCTCTTTCGTTCGAACTGGCTCGTTATTCTATGGTGCAAGCTAAGCCGAACGTGTGGCCAAGATCTTTTCATTTTCTCTATTCTCTGGTCCTGACTTTATACTAGAAGAAAAAAAGTTATGTTATTTTTAGAATCCGTTCGAACAATAATCAAATTTGTTGTACCTAAAAGAAATTTCAGGTGATTTTCGAATATCAGGACAAACGCAACTCGAGGAAACTTTTGTTAATGAAAATTTTGACAATTTTTGTGAGAAAACCTTACTCAGGGTGGCCACATATCAGGGAAGTTAGGGAAGTCACTCTCTTAATCTGAATCAGCGATAAGTATACCACTAATTCAAATCAGCGTATATACGCTGATGAACCAGTGAATTTCGTTGATGAATCAGTGAATGTCACGCCCTCTATCATCTAAATTTCACTGATTCATCAGTGGAACTTTCGCTGATTGGAATCAGTGGTATACTTATAGCTGATTCAGATTTAGAGAGCAGGGAAATGTCAGGAAAAAGAAAGTTTGTCAGGGAAATGTCAGGGAAATGCGAATAGTTGTCAGGGAAAATAGAAATTGGCATTTATCCTATTTTATTTTTTTTGTATTATATATAAAACTTTTATAGTTTATTTAACAAATTTTAGAAACTTTCCAAGGATTTCGAAGGATTATAAATAATTTGCTGGTATTCTTTGAGATTTTCTAGGTTTCTAATGATTTCAAGATATTTTCAATAATTTTAAACTATTTTAAGAGGTTTCTAGGAACTTAAAGTGATTACAAAAGATTTGTATAATATTTAAAAGATTTAGTTGAATTTTAAAAGGATTTCATTAAATTTTAAGAGATTTTTGAGGAAGTTTAGGGAATTCAAAGAATTTTAGGGAATTTTGAAGTTTCTTGAGGAATTTTTAAAGATTTTAAAAAGCTTGTGAAAATTTAAAGAAATTTTGATTTTTAAAAGTGATTTTGAAAGATTTTAATCTTCCTCATGGAATCTTGAAGGATTTCACGAGATTTTTATAAATTTTTGAAGATTTTGCGGAATTTTGAAAAGTTTTAGAAAATTTAAAAAGATTTTTACGTATTTTAAGGGATTTTAAAGTTTTTCATGGAATTTTAAAGGATTTTAAGAAACTTGTAAGAATTTTAAGGGATTTTAAGGGATTATAAATATTCTCGTGAAATTTAAAGGGATTTTAAAAGGCTTGTAAGAATTTTAAGAAATTTTGATTATTTTAAATTGATTTTAAAGAATTAAAAGGGATTTTAATGTTCCTCATGGAATTTTAAAAGAATTCATGAGATTTTTATGGGTTTTTAAAGATTTTGTGGAATTTTAGGGAAATTTGAAAAGTTTTCCAAAATTTTGAAAGATTTTAACGTATATTTTTATGTATTTTAAGGGATTTTAAAGTTTTTTGTGGAATTATATATAAAGGATTTTAAGAAACTTGTAAGAATTTTAAAAGATTTTAAGGAATTATAAATATTCTCGTGGAATTTAAAATCATTTTAAAAGGCTTGTAAGAATTTTAAGAAATTTTGATTATTTTAAAGTGATTTTAAAGAATTGAAATGTTCCTCATGGAATTTTAGAGGATTTCACAACATTTTTATGATTTATAAAAGATTTTCTAGAAGTTTAGAGAATTTCAAGTGACTTTCAAGAATTTTGAGAAATCTTTACGTATTTTAAGGGATTTTAAAGTTTTTCGTTGAACTCGAAATGATTTTAAGAAGTTTTTAAAAATGTTGGGGAATTTTGACATTCTAAAAATGATTTTAAGGAATTTTAATAGTCCTCATAGAATTTAAAGAAATTTCAAGTCATTTTTGATTTTTAAAAGATGTTTTGAGATTTTTTTTTCAAGAGTTTTTCTTTAGAGATTTTAATGCATTTTAGGGATTTCATTAAAAAATTTTACTAGATTTTTATAATTTGTAGAATTTCTTTAAAAATAATTTTAAAGAATTTGGTGGAATTGTAAATATTGTAGTGGAATTTTATGATATTTAAAGATGTTTCTGGGAATTTCAAAAGATTTCATCGAATTTTAAGTGATTTCAATAGGTTTCCAATAATTTTAAGAAATTTTGATGCATTGTAAGGGATTTTAAAGTTCCTGGTGGAATTTAAAAATATTTCAAGAGATTCTGAAAATATTTTATAGAATTTTGAAGGATTACAGGAAATTTAAAGAGATTTTTAAGAATTTTGAAGTTTTTTGAGAAATTCAAAGAGTTTCAAATGATTTTGAGAAATTTTAAAAAGATTAGTAAAAGTAGGAAGGATATCAAGAAATATTAACTTTGAATGGATTTCATGAAATTGTAACATGTTTCTAGGAATTTCAAAAAGTTTTAATTTTAAGAGATTTCCAATATCGTTTCCAGAGATTTTTACGTATTTTAAGTATTGTGAAGTGATTTTAAATTTCAGAAAATCTAAAGTAATAATAATAATAATAATAATAATAATAATAATAATAATAATTTCATACAAAATTTTTGGAAAATTTCTATAGTATTATTATTGAAAATTTGTCCTCATTTTTAATACTTTTCTGTCAGGGAAATTTGTCTGAAAGTCAAGGAAATTGAAAAATTGAATCTTGTAACCACCACGTTTTAGAACAGCAGTTGAACCTAATGTTGGGACAGCAGTTGAACCCAGTGCATTAAAAATTCACTTTTCGCCCTTGTTATAAAGGTCATCCTTACGCCACTGGCTGCCTCTATCAATTTGGATCCCTAACTGAATTCTCATTCTGCATCCCCATTTTCCCTGGTCTCTGGGTTAGTGTGCGTTTGTAATTCCATATTTTTAGCTGAACTCCTTATCGGTGGTAGTCGACAGAGGCGCCCGTAGCGGCGCCCGAGAGTCAATCGGGTTTTGTGCGCTGAGCACGGCGGCACCAAGAGCTGAATTCAGTTCACTGAGTTCGGTCTCACCTCCAACGTCGTGCGAAACCCATTTATGCGGAACGTCACTCCTACGCGCTCGAAAACCACGTGCTCGCCACAAAGTCAGCACCAATGTTACACCATTAACAACTCGTACCATTTACTCTCCAAATCCTCTCTTCACTAAATATCCCTTAGAACCTGATAACACAACCAAAAATCTTTTACAAAAATTAAGACTATAATGAAAAAAAAAAAAACAGAATTGGTTCACGAAACACAATGTAGTTTATAAATAAGGCATTTGGGAGAATATACTTTTTTATTATAAGCCGTTCCTGTTTTCCATCGTGTTCGCTGGATTTTTACCTTGGAGATAACGAGTTTTCTCGTAATTCTTACGGTTCGGGTAGTACGTGTCAAAAAACGGTGGGAATGGTGGAAAAAGGGATGAAAATAGTGACGTAGAGACATTTGAAGAGCCACCGGCTGCTATTGCTCGACACCTGCTTCGTGCCGGATAATTGCGCGTCCTGGGATCGTTGCAGCTGCAGACTTTAATACAGCTTCAGTTCTGCTAAGAAAGTAGGAGAGAGAATTCGGAAACCGGAGAGAAAGGGTGAAAGAGGGAAAGATAATTGAAAACTTGGTAAGCGTTCTAGAAGCACAGAAACATTGGAACAAATGTTCAGGGTTTAGTAGGTGGTTGTCAATGATCCCAGAAAAAATTAGCATACTTTCTGACTTTGAGAATTCTAAGTAAGACGTTTTGTTACTTCAATTCTGGTTTAAGAGATTGTGTTTTTAAGGAACCGCTAAGACATTTTCGAGTTGAAAGTGGTTCTGAACTTGTCTCAACTCGTTTTGCAGAACTACTTTTGAAATGACGTCATCGTAATAATACGTAATCGATTAATCATAATCTCATAATGCAAATTGCAAACTCAGTGCTGTACGTATTATTTATGTTTATCAAGATGATGTAGTGGCAATCACGTATGAGAAAGTTTAGAGAGGGATGTGTGTTTTTATTATGAAACGAACAGAAATCCTTTCAAAGGGGATATCATGTTCTGATTATGTTTGACAAATTTCACAATCCACAGTGTAGAAACTGTTTGGTTGCTATGCAGCTAACAAGATTTGTTTGTTGAAAAAGTTTGTTTACCACACCAAACAGTTTTTTCAGCGCATATTTAAATTTTGTTGAAACAAAACTATCATAATGAGGAATTTAATCAAGTCCGACCCAAACTTTCTTAAATGTTTGCTCTTTCGATTGCGGAGGGACACCTTGCGTTCAAAGAGATTTCTGCTGGGAAATCTATACGTTCTGCAAAAGAGAAGCATAGCCTAGTTCCTCGATTTCTTTTATAAACTATCGCAAAACTTTGGGAAGAATGTCACGTCATGGAGGCAGATGTGGAAATCGAAATTTCTCTGACTAACACCAAGTACATCTCCTTTCAAATTATTCTTCCAATTTCAACCTTGCTTTTTCATTTCGAAACCAACTTGAACTTCTCCAAGAGATCGTGAAAGACAGACATGTTATAAACTTCAAGTCTTCAGCTTTCTGACACCACATTTGCATACAAGTCCTCTTGGTCAATATTGAAGCCTTGCTTTTTGAACAAGTTGACTTTATGACCTGAGGTGTCAACTTATTGCATTAGGGATGCTATGAAATGAAAATTTCCGAACTTTTTTTTTATGTATGTACAAATTGTGAAATTTATATAATGCTAAGAGTTTCTAAAGGAGCAATAAAGACTTATTGAAAGGAACAATAAGAACAGTAGAACACAGACCGGAAAGAGCGAAAAATTTTTGTCTCACCCACATGAATTGCATTCGGGTTTCACGTGGGAGGTAAAACACCAGCGATCGATGCAATTGATTATAACACTGGACAGAGTGGACAGTACACAAAGACGGAAACATGTTTCTGCATTTCATCACTCCAGTCCACTGTTGACAAATGGAATCGGGGGAAATCGCTTTTCGATTATGTTGTTTCGTAATAGCAGTACGAATCGATGAACCCTCTTGAGTTTACCCATTGGTAATTACTGTTGTTTAATACACAAACGGTGTACATAATCCCTGTTGTGTTTCCATGTTTCTCGAAGCTTTTCCTCACAAGCTTAACGCTCGTGGTAAAGTCGTTTGCTCAGCTTTATTATTCCGAGTTCTAAGGGTGGAGTACTTATTTAAATTTTAAGTAAGAAAGCAAAGCAAATCCCTGATTTAAATACAGGCTAATCGGGTTGGAAATATTTTTAAGGATTTAGGAACACCTTATGGTACTTGAATCATTTTATGGTTTAAAATCTCTTGAAATATTTTTTATTCTTTGCAAATCTTATTTATTATTACTAGCAGACCAACAAGAAGGTGCGCTACGCGCACGATTATTTATTTAATTTCTTAAAGTTTCAAGTCATTAAAAAAATAAATGAAATTTTGCTGATTTAAATTCAGAGAGTAGGTTTGAAACAACAATTTACCCGAGATTTTAGGGACATTTCGTTACATCATATTTTTTGGAGAGGTATTTCAAGAGATTTCTATGAATTTTAATGAATTTTGACCATTTTCAAGTGATTTTTACGAAGTTCTAAAGATTTTTTGGATTTTAAAAAAGATTTCGTAGAATTTTAAGGTATTTCAGGATATTTCGCGAAATTTTAATGGAATTCGTGAAATTTCAAGAGAATTTTTAAAGCTAAGGAATTTTAAGGGATTTTAAATTTTTTTAAATTTTGAGGAATATTAAGAGGTTTCTAAGAAATTTAAGAGATTCCAACGAATTTTGAGCGATTTCGAAGATTTTCGTGAAATTTTAAGTGATTTGAAAAGGTTTCTGAATGTTTTAAGAGATTTTCAAGGAATTTTAGATCCTGTTGTGAAGTTTCGAGGAATTTTAAGATATTTCAAAAGGTTTCAAAGAATTTTAAGGGAGTTTAAGGAATTTTAAATATTACAATGAAATTTCCTGGAATTTTATAAGAAGTCAAGAGATTTTTTAATAATTTTAAGGGATTTTCTGATTTTTAAAAGATTTTATAGAATTTTCAGGATTTCATGGAATGTAACGAGATTTCTGATAATTTTAATGGATTTTAAAGGACGTAAAGAGACTTTAAATGTTATTGTAAACTTTAAAGCATTTCAAGAAGTTTCTGATAGGAATATTAAAAGGTTTTCATCAATTTAAAAAAATTTCAAGAGATTTTTATGAGGTTTAAAGGATTTTAAAGTTTTTCAGATAATTTTATTGAGGGATTTCAAAAGAATTTCTATACATGTATGATTTTTAAAAGAATTTGTAGAATTTAAAAGGATTTCGAAGGTTGTGGTAAAATTTTAAGGGATTTTATTAGATTGTTCCAATTATTAAAAGATTTTGTAGTATTTTTAAGGATTTCATGAAATTTGATAAGATTTTTAAGGATTTTAAGAGATTCTAAATGTTAAGAAATTCCAAGAGTTTTTTTTAATGAATTTTTAGAGATTTTTGTTAATTTTGACATAGATTTCAAGAGATTTGTGATTTTAATGATTTTTTTGGTTTTGTAAGGGATTTCAAGAGGTTTTTGGGAGTTTTAAGAAATTTTGACGAATTTTAAGCAATTTCGAAGATTTTCATGAAATTTTAAGTGATTTGAAAAGATTTTTCAGCATTTTAAGAGAATTTAAGGGATTTTAAATCTTATGAAGTTTCGAGGAATTTTAAGAGATTTCAAAGGGTTTCAGAGTATTTTAAGGAACTTTAAGGAATTTTAAATGTTGTAATGTAATTTTCAGGAATTTTAAAAGAAGTCAAGAGATTTTTATAATTTTCAAAATATTTTATAGAATTTTAAAGAATTTTGTGAAATTTTATGAGATTTCTAACAATTTTAAGGGATTTTATGATTTTTAGAAGATTTTATAGAATTTTAAGGATTTCATGAAATTTCTAATAATTTTATTAGATTTTAAAGGACGTCAAGGAACTGTAAATGTTATCGTATAATTTAAAGAATATTTTAAACATTTTTTAAAAATTTTAACAAATTTTCACAGATTTTAAAAGATTTCAAAAGAGAGTTCTATGAGTTTTAGAGTATTTTATGGGGTTTAAAGAATTTTAAAGTTGTCAGGTAATTTTATTGATTTCTCTAATTTTTAAAAGATTTTGTAGCATTTTTAAGGATTTTATGGAATTTGGTAAGATTTCTATAGACTTTAAGAGATTTTAAATGTTAAGAAATTTTAAGATATTTTTAGGAATTTGTGAAACTTTTTACGAGTTTCAACTTAGATTTCAAGACATTTATTATGTTAATCGTTTTTGTGAATTTTTGAAGGATTTCAAGAGGTTTTGGGGAGTTTTAAGAAATCTTAACGAATTTTAAAGTATTTCGAAGGTTTTTCTGAAATTTTTTTGCGCCATTAGTTTGTTTTTCTTCTTTCAACTTCAAGTCATTCAAAAGCCAATCAGGTTTGCAACAACAATGTATGCGAGATTTTCGAGACATTTCGTAACACCACTTTTTTAAGATATAGGAGATAAGGTCTGTTAATATTCTCTAAAATCTTTTGAAAAATAGTTAGATGAAATATGTTATAATTCCTTGAAGCTTAATATTTTATTTTATTGAAGTACCATATGTTATAATCTAGAGTGATAACATGTCAGGGAAGTCAGGGAAAATATAGTTTGTCAGGGAGTCAGGGAAATGATTTATTTAACAAATTAAGAAATTTTAGAAACTATCCAAAGATTTCGAAGGATTATAAAGAATTTCCAGGCATTCTTTGAAATTGTTTGGGTTTCTTATGATTTCAAGACATTTTTTATAATTTTAAAGGATTTTTAGAGGTTTTTAGAAATTGAAAGTGATTAGAAGAGATTTGTATAATATTTGAAAGGTTTAGTTGAATTTTAAAGTTCCTTGAGAAATTTTAAAGGATTTCATGATATTTTTATAATTTTGAAAGATTTTGAGGAATTGTAGGGAATTTTGAAGTTTTCAAAAATTTTTAAAGATTTTTTTGTACGTATTTTAAAGTATTTTCAAGTTATTCGTGGAATTATAAAGGATTTTAAGAAATTTGTATGAATTTTAAGAGATTTTAAGGAATTATAAATATTCTCGTGGAATTTAAAAGGATTTTAAAAAGCTTGTAAGAATTTTAAGAAATTTTAATTACTTTAAAGTGATTTTAGAGAATTTAAATTTTCTTCATGGAATTTTAAAGGATTTCAAAAAATTTTTATGATTTGTAAAAGATTTTGTAGAAGTTTAAGGAATTTCAAGAGGTTTTTTAAAATTTTAAGAAATCTTTACGTATTTTACGGAATTTTAAAGTTTTTCGTTGAACTCGAAATGATTTTAAGAAGTTTGTAAAAAGTTTTGGGAATTTTGACATTCTAAAAATGATTTTAAGGAATTTTAATAGTTCTCATAGAATTTTTAAAAATTTCACGTAATTTTTGATTTTTGAAACATTTTATGAGTTTTTTTATTTCAAGAGCTTTTCTTTGGAGGTTTTAATGCACTTTAGAGAATTTTAAAGATTTTCACGAGATTTTTATGATTTGTAAACGATTTTGTAAAATAATTGTAAAGGATTTCATGGAATTTTAAGATATTTAAAGATGTTTTTAGGAATTTCAAAAGATTTCAGCGAATTTTAAGGGATTTCAATAGGTTTCCAATAATTTTAAGAAATTTTTTATGCATTTACAATTCCTCGTGGAATTTAAAAATATTTTACGAGATTCTGAAAATGTTTTATGGAATTTTCAAGGATTACAGGAAATTTTAAGAGATTTTTTTTAAGAATTTTAAAAGATTTTAAAGTTTTTTGAGGAAGTATTGAAATGATTTTGAGGAATTTTAAAACAATTTTCATGCTTTCATGAAATATTGACAAAGAAAGGATTTCGTGGAATTTTAAGATGTTTCTAGGAATTTTTATGAAAAATGAGATTTCTGGTGTTTCGATTACATAAATGAATTTTATTTCAGATATTTATTCGGAAGAAAAAAAATATGTCCAATGAATATTCGCATGAATGAGAATTATGATAATTAAATTGGAAATTAGATTGAATAAAAATTACAGCAAATTCCTGTTATGATTTTTGGTAAAATAAATATTCAAAAAAAAAAAAAAAAGAAGAATTCAGTGGTTTAGTAATGTGGTTTAAGTTCTGAACGTTCAGATGAACGAATTTTTGTATTGATTGTATTTTAAACTATAAACAGTTTTAAAGCATTAATTAATTTGCATTAACATTAATATTGTATGGAAGAATATGGAAGACATTTATAATGTCTATGATTATTTTTAGTTGAAATATAATATTTAATTTATAATAATATTGAAAAAATATTTTGTTCATTTGAACGTTCAAAACTTTTGGTACATATTCAGTAAATCCTTTAATACGAATTTCAGTCAGTGATGGTTAAGTTCTTTTATTGCCACTAAAACGGATCAAGATTTCTTTCGAAGACTGCAGTTTACGCGAAATAGTGATTTTATTGCGGACCGTTGGTATGTCCGAGATGCCCTGGATTTTCAAGCTTGACCCCAGCAATGATATCAGAGAGGAGAAAAATAACAATGGGACTGATGAGACACTTTAACGTTAATAGTTTTCCATGATACATTTAAAAAGAATTTATGAAAAGGTAGAGCACTAATAAAAACGAGTTCTGAATCCGAGCCAAAGGGAAGTTTATAAAAGCAAGTGAGAGCAATATACGCTTGAAGATGTAACTTACAGCGAAATGAGCTAACAGAGGAAACAGATTCGCAAGAAGAATAAAGCATCTGGTTGTGTCGTAAAATTATAATAAAGACGTTATTAACATGACTGCCGCTTGTCGAGCTAGAATATATCTAAAAATTATTACAAAATGGGATTTAAAGAGTTACATTTCTTTAGAGTTACATTTATTAACATTTTACAGTTTTATAGTCAAGTTTTATGTTCAAATTATCTCAAAGAAAATAGTCGCAGTTTGTCATTTCATTTGGTAACTTTTTTTTCTTTGTTAGTTTGGATTGAAATTTCAGACGTTATTCGTTTATTCTGATGATTTTTTAAAAGATTTATTGGAATAAAAATAACATTAAAAAGTTGCCAATTTGCCAAAACCAAAATTTTTTCTTTATTTACTAGCAGAAATTTGTGAAGAGTCGCCCAGGATTTTAAGAGATTTCGTAGAATTTAAAAGAATTTTGAGAGATTTCATAAAATTTGAAAAATTATAAAAGGATTTCAAGAGATTTATAGTGATTTTAAAGAATTTCAAGGGATAAAAAGACGTTAAAGGATTTAAATAAATTTTATAGGGATGTTAAGAGATTTTGATTGACTTTAGGGAAATTGTAAAGGGATTTTTAAAAGAGTTGAAAAAGAAGTTTTTCAAAGACTTGACAAGATTTTAAAAGAAATTTTTACTGATTTTAACAAATGAAGGATTGAGAAGTTTTCAAGAGATTTTAACGAACTCGAAGGGATTTTGATATATTGTAAATAATTTTAAGACATTTACGGAAGATTTAAAAAATTTTGAAGAATTTCAAGTAATTTTAAGGGATTTTAAGAGAATTCATTTGATTTCTCCTATATTAGAATATATTCCTTGCAATTCTTCAAAATGTATTGAATTCTCTTGAAATTCCTGAAACTCTCTTGAATTGTTCTGAAATCCATTGAAATGCCTTAAAGTCACTTAAAATTTGATGAAATTGTTTTAAATCTTTTATAAATCCCTTAAAATATCTCGAAATCTTTACAATAATTCTAAATGACTTAACATCGTTTAAAATTGTTTTAAAACCCTTTAAATTCTTGAAATTCTTAAAAATCTCTTGGTACCTCTTGAAATCCTTTGAAATTCCTTAAATCAAATAAAATCCCATGAGATTCTTTAAAATATGTTGAAATATCATAAAATCTTCAAATTTATTAAGGTTTTTTAAAGCTTAAATTGCTTAAAATCTCTTGAAAACTTTGAAATTCATGAAATCCATTAAAATTTTCTTTTAAATCTATGTATCTCTTAAAATATCTTGAAATCTTTTAAAATCTTGCAAAATGTCTTAAAATCGTTTTACATATTTTAAAATCCCTTAAAATTCCTTAGAAGTTTTTAAAATCTCTTAAAATATTTTGAAATTTCTTGAAAATCTTGAAATTCTCTTGAAATCCTTTGAATATTCTATAAATCTCTTCTTAAAATCACTTTAAATATTATTCTTTAAAGTCAATGAAAATCTGGTAAATCCCTTTAAAATGTTTTGAAAATAAGAAGAAAATTCTATGTCTCAAAGTAGTTAGGGGAATTACTATAATTTTTTTTGTACTTAGAGGATGATTTTTGGGGTGATCCTATTGTGGTCGGGGATTAAAACTTTTTTTTTGTGTCTTTTGACATCTAATGGAACTATTTAGCACAATCAGACTTTAAATCTCGTCCTTTTTACAAATAAATAATTTTTCGTTGACGTAAACGTTGAAAACTTCAGTTCCATGCTTTTCGCGAAAAGAAAATACATATGCAAAGCTTTGCTCTTGGTGCTTGCAATTTTCTTTGAAGCATGACGAGCTTTAGGTGAGAAAAGATACGCGATAAATGCAATAAAGATGGGACACACGTTCGATGAAAGCCATGTGCCATCGTAAAACAAGTTGCCTTCCTCTGGAATATATGAATATCGTTGATCAAAAAAAGACACTTTGTCTTCTTTAAAATTGTTTTTCACTTCAAAAGAAAGAATCGAATTTTCCACGTATCAATAGCGTTTATAATCTACGATATTTCTTTTAAAAAATTGTATTTTTGAAAGTACTTTGTATCATTTTATTGATGTTTAATATAACATGTTTATAAATATATTATTTTTTTTTGTTTCAGGTGAGTTCCTGATCTTATCCATTTTTAACAATTTATACCTTGGGAAGGAAAACTATTTTAGAAGTAAAAGGTATTTAAATAAGTTAAAATTTGCATCCAAGTCAGGAAATGATAAATATTAAATTTTCTAATCATCCGCTAAAAACTCGAGAATGTACTAAACTTTTGAATCAAAAAAGATCCGTTTTCAAGGATCATAAATTTTTCGATTTCAAAGAAAGCTCTTTTGTCGACGTCTTTATATTTGTCAGGAATTTCGTGCAAGATATCCCCGGGGTATTTCTGGAGACAAAAAAGGGAATAAGAAAAGAATGCGAGTTAAAACAAACCTCCGGAAAATATAAAATTCAAGCAGAACGTCACGAAGTTTGAACTCTTCGATTTCTTAGTAGTTTTCGACCTTTTGCGTAAATATATTACGAGTTTAGCGTTAAGCACATTGTTTGCAGCAGTTTACCACCTTCAAAACAGTTAGGAAAGCAATGACAATGAAGGGGAAGAGGGAATGAATGGGGAAGGAAGTTTAAGAATGTATACTTTGACGTTACGAGGGATTCTTAAAGTTAGAAGAAGTTATGGGCGTATTCTCGTTGAGGGGATAAAATATCAAGTGGATTCTGGAACGGAAATACTCCGTCAAACAGGACATTCCAGCAGGGTGTCTACTGGGCGCGAATTAAAGGAAATCTGGGAATTGTTCTTCATTTTATTTTTAATGTGGGAAGTGGATTTTCAGTTTGAAAAAAATTTTTCGAAGCGGAGGCAAATGAAGCGCGGTTACATTATTAAAAAATTGGGATAATTAAATTAATTGCCTGATTTTCATGAAGAAAAGTTAGTTTTGGTTCTTTTGCTTGTAAAAATGCCTTGAAATCTTATGAAATCTCTTTCAAATTCTAAAACTTTTTTAAATTATCTAAATATTCTTTGAAATTCCTTAAAATCTTCAAATACTTCTAACTCTTTCAAAATCTCGTCAAATATTTTTAAATTCTTTCACATCACTTGAAATATCTTCGAAATCCTTTAAAATTTTTAAAGTCGTTCTAAATCGCTTAAATTCCTTTGAAATTTCTTGAAATCACGTAAAATCTCTTGAAATCCTTTTAAGCTTTTTAATTATTTACAATCACTTCAAATCCTTTAGATTTTCTTTAATCCCTTAAAATCCATGAAAAATTTTTGAAATCTCGTGAAACTCTTGAAATTGTTTTGAATTCTTGGAAAATCCTTTAAAATTCCTTAAAATCACTTGAAATCTTGTAACATTTCTCAAGAATCATTAAATACTTCTGCATTCTTTTAATAGAATCCCGTCAAGTTGATATTTATTGATATTAATTTATTTTTTACGCATTCTGCATTCTTAAAAATTATTAAAAATTAAAGATAGATAGTTTTTAAATAAATGTTAATATTGCAATCGGACAAATTACACATGTCGCCACCTACTAATATCGTTGGCTTACAAGTAAAATTCACTAAGTCAAAAATTTTAGTTTTAAAATATAGTTTAGAAAAAAATCTGTAATTTTCAATTTTAAATCTCAAAAAAAAAAACACTAAAAATTACAGATTTTTTTCTAAAATAAATCAGTTTTTTTATGTGTATTTTCCTTAAAATATAGTTTTAGGAATTCATCCTCCATAAAAATTGGTTTATTCCGTAATAAAGTACTCATTCTGCTATTAGCAATTAATTATCGCTATACAAAAACTCTTCTCTTTCCGGGTGGTAATCGACTTTCATGTCTCATCTTCTCTTATGCAAACCTAGCTTATTTATTTTTTATTTAAAGGTAAATTGGCAAAAGAAAAACAAAAGACTGTTACATCAGTTTCACATTCAATTTCATCAGTTTCATCTGACTCACGTCAAAATGTAGTTCACTTTTACTCTCTTGCATCCAACGAAATCACGATTATAATATTTCAATTCTCAATAACCACAAGTAAAGCAAATCTTATAAATTTCAACATGTTTCGAGGAAGCTTATGGATGTGGAAATTATTTTTCGATTTTTTTTTGTTTTTTTTTTTCCTTTTGAAATTCAGTGTAATGGAGCACAATTTTTATATGATTCATTAAAATTGATATTTCATACTCATACTTTATTATAGAAAAATAAAAAAAATTTAGCATCTTCAATGCAGGTATAAAAAATTCACCGAGCTTAATTAAACTCTCGAGAAATTTAATATCCTCATGTAATGCATATGCATATTTCCCTACTTCATTAAGAAATATTGCAGTTATTGCACTTATGTATGCAAATAGAAAATAAGTACGTATTGCAGTAGGAAATAATTCAATTTTCTCGAAAATTGTTATCCTTTTTTTCTCAATCTTCCACAGGAGAAAAACATGTAATTTTCCTTTACAAATGATGGCTTAGTTTTTTGTTTTTCACGAGCATATCATTTTTCACCGGATTTTTTTAAAAAGAAGTGTTTCGCGTTACTAACAGTAAAAGCTACGATTTTGGACAAACAACGCGGGATTAATAAATCACATCGAAAACTTTGTCTCTAACACGTGGTAGATTCCGCTGTCATGTTTCACCTGGTACAAGTAATTTGTTTGTGGTTTCTCTGTGCATTCGTTTCTATTTTAATAACAAACCTGGGAGCAATATTTGCTTGTTGACGTTCTATTATATAAATAGCCGAGTACAATCGAATCAAATATTTCGGATCCCGTTATTCCTCGCCAAAAATTAGAGTATATTTTTATATAATGTCAAATTGTGTTGTATTTAATAAAAAGAGGGGATAAATGCAATAAGGAGTGTGGTCAAGCGTAGAGTCTGGGCGTGGTCAAATATACATGGTGGGTGTGGCTTAAATAAAGGCACGGCTTAAATAAAGGCGTGGCTTAAAAATAAAGGCGTGGTTAATATTACGACAGATGTCTGTGCATAGATGTGGTCAGTGGTATTGTCTGAAGGAAAAGTGGAGGGTACTGTGATGGGCGTGGTCAATGGGGTTATAAGACGTGGTTAAATGTAGGGTGGGCGTGGCTAATGTTATGATAGATACGTATAGAGGCATTGTCAATGGTATACTCGACAAGGAAGGCGGTAGATCACGTGAGAGGCGTGGTCAATGATACCAGGGGTGTGGTCAAATATGAGGTGGGCGTGGTCAGTAACATGTTGGGCGTGGTTTTAGGAAAAGGGGGCGGGGTTAGTAAGAATTCTCGGAACATTTAGGCTTTCTTTTCCAAAATTAAGAATGTTGACAATTGTGAGGCGAAAAATCTTACGATCTGAACGTGCTCATGAGTTAATTTAACAGATATCCTACCACATATCCTATTGCAACACGATAAATTAAAGAAATGGATGCTGCTGTAATTTCGCGACTCGTTGGCGGATATTTCCGTTTAAAGATGATGCTGATATTCCCTCCTTGAATAACTTTCTTCAAGTTCTTAGAGTCCAACACTTGAACGACGCGAAATGACATCCTCTTCGACTTTCTGCAAATGCGATGAAGCGCCGGAAACAACGTGCTCTATGCAAATGTTGCATTCTGGCCGCGAGCACACTCCCATTCTAAAAAGCGTTTCGACCGAAAAACGAATCTAGAAATCTTGAGTAGAAGGCGGAGGCATACATATTAACCGCGGAAACATTAAGGAAAGAAAGCCAGAGATCTCGTTTCATTTCGCAAGCGATAAAAAGTTATGTATTCTAATATCTAAAGAAGTTTTTTTTTAGTAATGATAGTAAAAGCCGAAATGGATATTAGTTTGGATTATTTGTTTATTATTGCTTTTCACTGACTACAATCAGAAATGCTAAATTTTCTGATTGGAAATATAACTAGTTACTTAACGTGCAGGGCATTTCTATGCCGCAATTAGGATAATCATCACTAGGAAAATTAACGAATGAGCGACGCAGGGATTCATCATATAGTTTAGAGTTTCCAGTAATTTAGTTTGTGTCTGGCTTCGTCAACAGTATGTAATTCTAAAGGATGTAAGAGTGTATTTTTCGGTTTACGGTGGCAATAGTTGATTTTGGATAATTAAAACGGTTGGGAAAAATGAACAAAAGGTAGTCGTAATGAAGGTTTTCTGTTATTTTCTTTTGTCAGGTCCATTTCGCAAAATAGGTCAGTATATTGAATGAGATCGTTGGGAGGTCGTTGGAAAATACTCGAAGCTGAGTATCGCCCCAAATTGAATCACTGTATAAAAAAGTGGGTGGTCCAATTTCTAGTCGAAATTGATTGAATATACTAGAAATGTATTAAATAGATGTACGTGACTCAAAACATTTAATTAATAATATGTCTATATTTAGATCACTTCAATACAGCAGAGGATCAAAACGTATTTATTGGTAGAGCTTCCAGGAGTAATATTATCAATTTTGGTGATTACCAGGGTGGAATTGGGCCTTAAACTGATTCGACAAGGTTGTCGCTTCGGAATAATATTTTGGGTTCAAGGGGTCAAGCTAATGGTTCATGGAGTTTGAACATAATTTACGGTCAAATTAACTAAGCGAGCGTTCGTATATAATTATATATATATATACATATACAAGGTGATTCATAGATTATAACTTCATTGTAAATGTAGAGTATACACGTTGGTAGAGAGGGTCCTCCCTCATTGGACATTAAATTCATGGTGGGAAGTTTCGTACCCTAGACTCAACTGAGATACGTAACATCCATTGAAAACCGGAAGGAAAGGCAATAAATAATACTCATTTAATGTCTATGAAACGAGTTTAAATCCGACATGGCTAATGAATTATTAAGAGCAATTAGGGAATAATTTAGAAGACGTGCTCTCTAAATTTGAATTAGTAAAATATAATTGATTTTCAATACAATTTTACTAATTGACATATAGGGCATGGACAATTAATAATATTAAAATACAAAAAATAGAGAGGAAATTACATGATTCCAATTTGAAATTCATCAATTTTAGACTCTTCATATAAACATATTTTTACTTTTAAGGTAAACATTTTCTGGAATTTTTAGTAATTTTAAGGAACCTCAAGTGATTTTACAAAATTTATTTGGATTTTTGAGAATATTAACACGAAAGTTATTGGGATTTTTTGGAATTCTAAGGAATTGCAAGAGGTTTGACCTGATTTTTTTGGTTTTTAGGAGTTTTAAGAGATTTAATGAGATTTTGTGGTATTTTAAGTAATTGTAAAGGATTTAAAGAGATTTTGTGGGATTTTAAGTACTTTGAAGGAATATCAAGTGATTATTCAAAGAACGGGATTTCACGTGATTTCTCATGTTATTTTAAAAAAAATTTAATGGTTTTTTGCAAAACTTATAGAGATTTTCTAAAATTTTAAAGAATTTTACGGAATTTCAAGGAATTTTGAAGTTATTGAAGTTTTACGATATTTCTTTCGATTTTCAGGATTTAACGAGATTTAACGAGATTTTCTGGTATTTTAAGTATTTTTTTTTAATTAAAGAAAATTTCTTCGAATCAAACCATTTTTTTTAATTCAAAGAAATTTTTTATCTGACCCTATATCAAATAATTGTTCTTTTGATTGAAACAAACTTTTTTTCTGAGTGAACATACCAAATTCCAGGGAGTAAATTTTTATTCAAAAGTGGATCATAGCGTAATAATGGAAAATAAATTGACATCTATATATGTGAATTTAGTTTCAATTTTTCAATCATTTTTCCATTGTGCAACGCTTTGATCCACTCAGAAAAAACTTGGTTTAAATCAAAACTTTTATTTTAATAACTCAAAATGAAAATTTCTTTATATTAAAGAAATCTTTCTTTCTTTTAAACTGATTTTGTTTCATTCAAGCAAAGTTTGTTTAATTCAAAGAAAATTATTTTGAATTATTTTAATTTAAGGAAACTGTTCAATTCAAAATGAATTTAAAGAAATCAGTGACTTGTCCAGGAATTGATAAAAATCCGGGAATTGTCCTTGATATTATTTTTGAAATCTTTCAAATTATTTTTAAACCCTTTAAAAAAAGTTTAAAATCTATTAATTCCCTTGAAATCATCAGATCATCACTTAAATTCTTAGAAATCCTGTAAAATTTCTTGAAAATCCTTAAACTCTTCTGAATTTTTGTTTTTTTGAAATCCCTTCATCTTCTTTAAAATTATTTAAAATCTTTCAAAATTTCTCTAAATTCGCTAAAATCAATTAAAATCTCTTAAAATACTTTAAATTTTCCAAGATCCTTTAAAGTCTCTTGCAAATCCTAAAACCTTTTTGAATTCTTTAAAAATTCCTTCAAATTCCTTAAAATCTTAATAGACGCAAATACGTCGCGATTATTATTATTATTATTATTAAGGTTTTAATTTTAAAATAAATTAATTTAGAAGTTTATTTTAATCCATTGTCGGAAAGATTGATTGAGACTGTTCCATACAATTTTTCTGAATCGCACTTGAATTCATTCATGGTTACTTGGGACGAGAAGCAATTAGTAGAGGTGATCGCAGAAAATCCCTAGGATCTCCCCGCTCTTTCTTGTTACTTATTTTTGTAACTTGTTACTTGTTACTTGTTACATCTTGGCGAATACACGCGTACACTTGTATTAGAGAAGAAAAAAGTGAAACGCGGAGGTGAATGTTGGGTAACTGAGATTAAGCGAGGAGAAAGAGAACGTCATTCCCTGCAAAACTTCTTATTCTATTTTTTCACAGTTGTCTTCCATGAATCGTTTCACTGGAGTAGAAAAGGAATTAATACGTTTGACGTTCCTTCTCTGACTAGTGATTAATTGAGACTTCTTCCCAGGGAAAATTATACATGAAAAATTCTCTAATGAAAGAGACTAATTGTCTCAAGAAAAAAATCTTACTCTATTGTAAGATACAAGTAATTTTCATGATTGTGCCGTTCATTTATATTTATTTGTTGAGAATTATAATTAATTAATTAATTAATCTTTAAAGTAAGTTTTGGCCTGATGTGGTTTCGAGGTCTAATTAATTATCAGAATCTGTTCTTTGAGCCGTTTTCCCATTAGTGTCGACAAGGTTTCGCACGTTCAAGCTATGAATATCACGAATACGATGAATATTTCATAGCAGTGTTTTCACTTCTCCATTGCTTAACGTTAGACCGTCATTTGGGGTTTCTTCCTTTCACTTGGCGCGATAAAATGTGAAAAATAGTCCCAAGCGTTACCAAGTTTCTACGATACTTGCGAAGGCGTGAATCAAAGGAATCTCAAGAATGAATAACGAGGACGGTCACGAGGGTTACCTATAACGTTCGACAATTTATCCGGTTTAATTGCCAGTTCGATCTGATAATTAATTATGTGGGTGAGAAAGGTGGATCGAAACGATCAACCATTCTCTGCTTGGATAATTGTATTGGCTTCACACTGATATTTGGATAACGGCTAATTCTCTCGACAAGAATTTTTTTGCAATGATTGATCAGGAAGATTACAGTTTTCTATGCCCCCGGACATATCAATTATTTTTTCATTCAAATAACGAGAAAATGACTCTCTGCACAATTTGAATATCTTTTCAAATTCCGCGAATGAATTCTCAATCCACTTTAAATTGCGAACTTTGAAGCATTGAAATTGGAATTCGTTCTAATAGGATTAAAAGTGATTCAGCTCCATACTGCGAGGCAAGAAACAAAGTCCATTTTAACACACTGAAATTCAGCATTGACGAAAAATTAAAATAGAACAATACATTTCTCATCTGTCGTGCTGACAACATAGAACATAAAAAAAAGGTTTTCTTTTTGCTTTGAAGCTGTCGCTTTTCCCATCATAGAGTAGGCACCTCGACGCCATTATTTGTGCCCGCATTGTCAAATGGAATCGAAGAGTGAGAGCTAAAACGAGAAAGAGAGGAAGTGAGAGGATCAGGGAGAGAGTGGGAGAAGGCCTTTAGAATTTGAATTACCTGTAGAGAACGTAATTGTATTATTTGCAGTCGCTGTGGGTCGCGTTACGTAAATGTACAGGTACTTTAAATTCATTGCGGGTTAAACGTTAAATAGACGTCGCTCCTTCGTTCGTTTTTCGACCGAATTGAAATTTATTCACCGAAGCCCCGTTGGCTTCATTTAGCGCTGTTAGTCTCATCCTTGTCTTGTCGTTACTCTTCCCTGAAATTATTTGACAATCCTTATCCAGCACTGCAGTCATTTTCTTTGCGAATTGCCTTTCAAAATGCTATTACATAAATATACGAGCACAATCGAATCAAATATTTCGTATCTTGTTATCATTTAGAGAGTGGGCGTGGTCAAATATAAGGATGGGCGTGGATTAAAACTGGAAGCGTAGCTAATATAATGGCAGATGTTTATCTAGATACGTGGCCAATAGTATATTGTTTGAAGGAAAAGTGTTAAGTACTGTGAGGGGCGTGGTCAATGAGGTTATAAGGCGTGGTTAAATGTAGGATGGCGTGGATAATTTAATGAAAGATGTTTGTAGAAGCATGGCCAATGATATTCTTTGAAGGAAAAGTGGTAGATCCCGTGAGACGTGACCAATGGCATTAGAGGGAGTGGTCGAATGTAGGACGGGTGTGGTCAATTGAAGGATGGGCGTGGCTTTGATAAAAGGCACGAGGTTAATCATAATTCTCGAAACTGTTGAGCTTTCATTTCCCAAATTAAAAATGTTAAATATTGTGGGATACAATTTCGTATGACCTGAATGTCGTTATTCTTCCCTGAAATTACTTGATAATCCTTATCCAGTATTGCTCGAAACGAATCAAATATTTCGGATTCTGTTATGCCTCATCAAAAAGTAGAGTTTATTTTTATATGAAGTCAAATTTTCTTGTATTTATTATAATAAAAAGAGGGGATAAGTGCAATATAGGGTGTGGTCAAATAGAGAGGGTAGGCGTGGTTTAATAATAAAGGCGTGGCTAACATTTGGACAGATGTTTGCGCATAGATGTGGCCAATGTTATTGTAGATGTGTGTAGATGCATGACCAATGGTATTGTCGAAAGAAAGGTGGTTGATCCTGCGAGAGGCGTGGTCAATGGAATCAGAGGGCGTGGCCAATTGTAGATAGGCGTGGCTTTGGGGAAAGTTAGGCTTTCATTTTCCAAATTATTTTCCTGAAATTATTTGACAACCCTTATGCAGCATTACAATTATTCTCTTTGCGAAAATTTCCTTTCAAAGCTGAATTTCATTGGGAGGTTGAAGTTTCGTAAAGTTATCCTTTTTTAATATATGAAAAGCTCTTAGCCGCAGAAGAGGGATTGAGGTACGAAGATGTATAGAACAAAAGTATAAAAAAGGACTTTAAATTAGAATTCCGCCACGATAGACGGATCAGTTAGTCGAAATATGCCGATCCGCCGATTCGTCACGTCACCTTAATATAAAATAAACGAAGAGGAAGATCCCTCTATTTTTCACTCTTTATCCCCTCCAATCAAGATATTTCTCCTCCCTTGGTGTGCTCTTTTTCACTCTTTCCAGCATGGTGAATATTCAGACAAATGAGCCTCGTGTTTGCTTCCAATGCATTGTAATAATGGATATTAATTCGGTTAAAATTGGCTGTTGACAAGCCAATATAATCGAAGATTAGGCCAATAGTTTCATGGACGTTGATCGATCGTTTTGTTCGGCTGTGTTACGTTGACCGAACCAACAATCTCTGTCCTGATGATCGATAGTTGACAGATCATTAATTGCCTTATGCGTCTGACTTGATCGCTCAATAATCAGGATAAATCGAGCGATTTATTTCTCTAACATATGAAATGATAAAATAATTCAATTATTTTTCTTATTAAGAGACTCTCAACTTGCCAGAAACTTAACTTTGTTTACTTTAGATATTCTTTGTGTTTAAAGTTTTTATGAAATTCCTTTATAACTCTCCATTTTTCTCATTACTTTCCTACTTAACTGGTAAACGTTTCATTCATAATTCAGTCCACTTTCGGTACGATGCTTTTGAAATAATTTAGTTATCGGTAGGCGAACGTTTCAACGTTCCATTAGAGGCAGCATCATTACAGAAGAAAATCGATTAGACGGGTTTATAACACGTTCGACTCGCGAAAGACCGTTGAACTGCTCGCGATAAATCCCCTCGGGGGAAGTAAAGCGGTCGAGTTTGGAGTCGGCTACCGTAAAGAGGAAATAAAAAGTCCAGATACGGACCTCTAAAAACCGCACCGAGGAAACTCAAGCACTAATCCAACGATAAACACATCTGCTCCACCGTTTACATTACATATTTTGCGTTTATACTGCCCATCTCCGCTTCCACGGCGTGCCTTGCTTTATCGTCCTAGCCGGGTAACAATTGTAAATATCGTACTTATAGCTCAACACCGACATATATGCCTTTTTTGACGTACAACCCGGATTTTACACTCAATAGTAGTCCGACCAAGTTGAACGAATTCACTGAAAATTCCGGGAAAAATTGCAGTGTGAAATATACTGTATATAGTATGTGTATATTTGTATAAATAATCCGGAAGTGTTCGCATTCATACATTCGGTTTGCAGTATTAGGGTGGCTACATGTCAGGGAAGTCAGGGAAATCAGGGAAATGACAGGGAACAAAAATTTGTCAGGCAAATGCGAGTAGTTGTCAGTTAAAGTAGATATTGAATTTTATGTTATTATACATATAGCTTTTTTAGTTTATTTAACAGATTTTAGATTTCCAAGTATTTGGAGGGATTATAAATAATTTACAGGCATTCTTTGAGATTCTCTCGGTTTATAATGATTTCAAGAGATTCTCAATAATTTTAAGAAATTTTTTTTAAGATGTTTCTCAGAACTTAAAAGGAAATTTTTTTAGAAGCAATTTTTGTGATATTTAAAAGATTTTGGGAATTTTAAAGGATTTTAAAATGATTGTAAGAAGTTTAAGAAATGATGTTTACATAGAAAATAAATTCTTGAATTTTGATGTTTATATATTTCAATAGGAATTTTGAATTTACATATCGAATTGACGTAATTTATTTATAAGACTAACAAAATGTTATTTATTTATGTTTCAGGTAAGCTTAAATCCAGATCTTATTCATTGAGACCAAGCGTGGTTCTGTGGAACTGGTAAACCGAGAAATGATCGGGAATTTAATTAAAAAATGAGAAGTTTATTTTTTTTTAATAGTTACATATCTAAACTATATTGGTTGAAATTTCAGACGTACAGTCTGACGATTTTTTTTACATTTATTGAAATGAAGATATAAAAAAAAAAAGTTTTCAAAGTTCTTAAAATCGCTGTAAATGATTTGAAATATCTGAAAATTTTGTGAAATTCTTAAACCTTAAAACGTGTCTTGAATCTTGAATCAATTTTTAATCTTAAAATCTTAAAATCTCCTTAAAATCTTTGAAAAATTTGAGATATTTCAGGAGATTTTATGACAGTTTATCTGATTTTAACGAATTTCAAGAAATTAAAAGAGATTTCAAGATATTTCAGGAAATTTCGTAGAATTATAAGACGTTTCTGGGAATTTCAAGGAATTTTAAAAGATTTCCAAAGTTTATTGTGAATTTTAGAGACTTTTACAAATTTTAACTGATTTGAAGTGATTTTAAAGTTTCATTCAAACAAAGTTTATTTGATTCAAGCAAAATTATTATGAATTATTTTAATTAAAATAAAATAACTGTTCGTTTAATTCAAAAAGAATTGATTCAAGGAAAGTTTCTTTGATTCTAAGCAACTGTTTTCTCGGTTTAATTTACTTCCATGAATCGTGAGATCTCTTGAAAAACCAATAAATCTCGTGAAAACCTTTTAAATTTCATGAAATCTCCTACAATCCCTTAAAAGTCTTTAAACTGACTCAATATCCTATAAAATATTGTTAAATTATTTAAAATTACTTTTAAAATCTTTAAATCTTATAAAATATCTTTAAACCGTTTAAAATATTTAAAATCCCATATAGTCGCGTTAAATCTCTTCAAATTTCTGAACATCCAATGAAATCTCATAAAATCCCTTGAAATGCTGAAATACTGTGTCATTTCTCAAAATCTCAAAATACAGTTAAAAAAATTAAAAATATCATTACATTTCCTCAAATACTTAAAAATTTCATAAAATTCCTTGACACATCATAAAATCTCTCAATATCTCTATTATTAATCAATTTTTTGAAACACAATGTTTTATTAAGAATGAGAAATCGGCTTCTATAAATATATAAAAACCGCCAAAGATCTAAGTGAAAAATTCAATTTCCCGGGAAAATAGCTTCAATACCATCGGAATAAAGAATTTATTTCCACGCATGCATTTCCTATTCTATGCGAGAAGCCCATTCATTCATTTTAAAGCCGCGGAATTCAAAACAATTCACACACATCGGGGGGGGGGGGGGGCGTTCACTTCCTTGGGATAGGAAGTGAAGGCGAATACGCGACTCTCCTTTTAAGAAAATCAAATCCGAATTCCTTGCCACGGTAACGGTGAATACGTAAAAGCCGGTATAAATAAAACGACAACTCTAAGACCTTCAACGATTGTAGGAAAGTACATAAGTAGGTATATACTTGTGCACTCGAGGCACGTACTTGCCCGATCTCCCAAAAATTCTATCCTTTGGCTTCCAGGCTACGAACTACCTTCTTTCATTCCACAGTAACCTTCCTTACTACCCCTAGTCATACCCTACTTCTCAGCGCTACTCGGAATCGAGCAATTCGGAATAAACTACACCTACCCCCGATGAAATAAGGTCGCGAGATCCGGCGGAACGAATGCTGCGGAAATTACGCCGCCCAGACCAACGTGGCTTAGACTCGTTATTAAAGATCCCGTGATTCGAAAGTTAAATCGAAAATTCATCATTGCTTCAATTCAAATTCTAAAGTTCAATCATTTTCTTGCAATATCTGACGATTTTTATTTTATTTATTCTTTTCTGAAGACTTACTTTACTGTTGATTATTTCATCTTATACTTTATATATACACCACTTTTTTAGAGGAATTTCAAAAGGTTTCTAAGAATTTTAATGGATTTTGACGATTTTCAAGTAATTAAAATTCGAAAGAATTTTAGGATTTATAAAGGATTTCCAGGGTGGCTACATGCCAGGGAAGTTCAGGGAAATGTCAGCGAAATGCGAGTAGTTGTCAGGGAAAATAGAAATTGACATTTATGCTAACAATTTTATTTTTTTTTTTTGTATTACATTATATGTAGATTTTATAGTTAAGTTTTTCGAAGGACTATAAAGAATTTCCAGGCATTCTTTGAGATTCTTTGGGTTTCTAATGATTTCAAGAGATTTTCAATAATTTAAAAAATTTTTTAAGAGGTTTCTAGGAATTTAAAAGGATTATAAAAGATTTTTATAATTTTTAAAAGATTTAGTGGAATTGTAAAGGACTTCATGAAATTTTAAGAGATTTTTAAGGAAGTTTAGGGAATTCAAAGAATTTTAAAGGATTTTAAAGGATTTTATAAAGCTTTTATAAATTTTAAGAAATTTTGATTTTTTAAAGTGATTTTGAGGGATTTTAATGTTGCTCGTGGAATTTTAAAGGATTTCACGAGATTTTTATGGTTTTTTTTAAAGATTTTGTGGAATTTTGAAAAGTTTTCAAAAATTTTAAAAGATGTTTATGTATTTTAAGAGATTTTAAAGTTTTTTGTGGAATTATATATAAAGGATTTTAAGAAACTTGGAAGAATTTTAAAAGATTTTAAGGGATTATGAATATTCTCGTGGAATTTAAAAGGATTTTAAAAGGCTTGTAAGAATTTAAAGAAATTTTGATTATTTTAAAGTGAGTTTAAGGAATTTAAATGTTGCTCGTGTAATTTTAAAGGATTTCACAAAATTTTTATGATTTATGAAATATTTTATAGAAGTTTAAGGAATTTCAAGAGGTTTTCAAGAATTTTAAGAGAGAATTTTAAGAAAATTTCGTGAAAATTTGTGCGTGTTTTTAATACTTTTTTGCAGGGAAATTCGTCTGAAATTCAGGGAAAATTTGAAGAAATTTCAAACAGTTTCTGGGATTTTAAAGGATTTTAAATTTTTTCATGGAATTTCGAGATATTTAAAGAGATTTTAACGTATTGTAGGGAATTTTGGCGATTTTTAAATGATTTCCAAAAGTTTCTAGGAATTTTAACTTCTAAAATATTGTATGGATTTTAAAGGATTTAAAGTTTGTCGGGTAATTTTATTGAGGGGTTTCAAAAGATTTTTATGACTCAAAAGATTTCGTAGAATTTAAAAGGATTTTGAAAATATCATAAAAGTTCATGAAATTTTCAGGTATTTTAAGGCATTTTAAGAGGATTTAAGAGATTTTTATGAGTTTTATAACAATTTTGTGAAATTTTAATGGATTTCTAAAGATTTGCTTGACTATTTCGTTTTCCTTCTTATAAAAGTTCAAGTCATTAAAAAACCAATAAATTTTACAACAACAGTGTACACCCAGAAAAAAGTTTCTTTGAATCAATGAAACATTTCTTTGATAAGGGGCCAAAGAAAAAATTTCTTTGAATTAAATGAAATTTTTATGAAAGAATCGTTTATTTGATTGAAAGAAAATGTTTTCTGTGTGTATGAGAGATAATCCTTATTAATTTTTAATTTTATTTTTGATGAGGGAAGTAGATTTCCGGTTTGAAAAAACTTCTCTGAATAATCAATCTAAATATTTTTGACACTTAGAACTTTTGTTAAATCTCTTGAAATCTTTTGAATTATCTTTAAATTCCTCAAAAAAAACTTTAAAATCCCATAAAATCCCATAAAATCCCTCGTAATTCCTTAAAATCATTCAAATTCTAAGAAATCCTGTATCTCTTGTAAATCCTTAAACTTCTAAAAAATTTTTGAAATCCCTTCAACTTCTTTAAACTTATTTACAATATCTTTCGAAATTTCTTGAAATTCATTAAAATCGATTGAAATGTTTTAACATCATTTAAATTTTTGAAAACCTTTTAAAATAAAAAATATTTTCTCAGTGGGGTTAATTTAACCCCGTGTGCCAACTAAGGGTTAATACGCATCAACTTGAGATTTTTTTTTTTTTGCCAATTTAAGAAGTTTTTTTTAGTAATATTATACGTCTATTAGATGTAAATTAAAATTTTATAATATGTGGAATTATTTTGTCCGTTTGGACACATGAAATCGTTTAACGGTTTTCATTCGATCAACTGAGTTAAGCAATTCTAGCTCTGTTCTACTCGGATGGGTGCCTTTGTACTAGATGGAGTGTTATTTACCAGATTTCACTCTCGATCTAATATAAACACTGAATACATTGTTAAATTTAAATCTATATTATAAATATAAATATAATTTTTTACATAAATACACTACTTTTTATAAAGAACGCAATAGTTCTTAAATAAATACAATATAAGTAATTTTTGCTCATTGAGAGGATCATCAAGTTTTTAAATAAAAAATTACCTCCAATGATGACAAATGCAGCTTTTTTTTGCAATGTACAGCCATTATTATCGAACTATCTACTATAGATTATTGCCACGAACCGATAGCGAAGATTTCGTTTGGTTTTACATCACAAATTCGTATAATTGCGTATTTGAACGGTATCAGGGAAAATTAAATTTTGAACAAATTTCCACAGCACGTAATTTATACATTTGTACATATCGTACTACCGTGTGTACGAAAAAGAGAAAATTAAAACATTAACGAAGTTGGAAACAATTAGTAACCGATGCAATCACCGCCTGTCTGATTTTAAACAGATTTATGAAACGTGTTCTCGTTACAGGTGTATATTTTTTACATTTTTTTAAATTTCACTAAACCCTTCACATTGACGATTTTACAGACACTTTTAGCTGTTTATTTTATTGATTGTTAATCAAGTTTTGGTTACCCAATCAGAGTTGCTATTTGTTTCAAAGACATTTTTGAAATAACATTCCAGAGATCTTTTTCAGCTTCGTTAGCTTCAGTGTTTCAATTTATTTCGGATTCATTTTGAATTTAATTTTATTTGGATAAATAATGAAAAAATGAGGCACTTTAAAATGTAAAGCACTTTAAAATTTAAATTACTTTAAAACTCAGCTAAAGAGCATAAATCGCATTAAATACTTCAGTAAAATTACATAAGTGCTGCAATTGAAAAAGTTAATTGAATAAAACTGTAACTCATAACCATGAATTAATATCGATGAATATATAAAAGCTATTACGAATGAATGAACTACAATATCCAATATCACCTTCTTTGGTCGATGGATTCAAACAAGGGAAAATATCGGCTTTCTCACATATCCAAATGGAAATGTATGGTAAATAATTTAAATTGGAAAGATGTTTTTAGAATAGAATGTAAATCATGCCCGCAAATACCTTTATAAGTCTGCACTTCATATACAATGCTTTTCCAATTGCACGCTTCAAAATTTTTCGTTTATTGCCAAATTGGTTCAGTCTTGCAAAACCAGTTTTTAAATAAATATTACACTATTATGTTATGCAAAATCCCGTTCTCATTTCTTATATTTCGTGAATTTCAAATATAACATTTAGTTTCGAGAATCACGAACTCGTAGTCTGAATTCGAGAGAGTATGAAAACACTGTATTACGTAAACTTCATGAACCCGCGAGATGTGTCTCGGGCATGAGAGACATTTCCCTTACTAAAATTATTGCAAGGGTGGTTTTACTGCATTTACTGAACTGGAATTTCCCTCAAATTTGATTTTCCCCATTTACTATTCACGAGATTTTATGTTTTCGATTGTGTTTTAGTGAAATAATCTCAGCATTCTGAACACTAATCAGTCTTCTGTGGGGGGGCTAATTTATTAATCGCGGCATTAATTAATTAATTAATTATCTATCCCTATACAAGTAGAGCGTAGCATGTTTCGAACAAATTCTATTATTCAGTACTTCATAGATGATAAACCCATCCGGACTCTAGTTATATTTAATTTAAAAACTTCCTTTAGATCCAGTCCTCTCGTAAATTACAGATTTTTTGAAAATTATAATGGCGCTCATAAATCGGAAACGAATTTCTTAATTTGTAGAGGAGGCCGGGGCTATTCGGGACGCGGGGCTATTCGGGACAGTTTGGATATCTTTTTTTTTCAGCATCCCGGTATAGTTAAGAATAAATAATAAAAAAAAGTGTCCTAAATAGCCGCGTTATCCCCTAATCTCTACCCTAATAAAGAATCTCGATAATTTTATCCGAATGAAATACCATAAATTTTCGAGGAGTTGAACAAGTTTGAAATTGAAAGAAAGGCATATATTATTATAACAAAGACGAGAAAGTTGGAGAGACCAATTTATGAAGTCATTTTTAATCGCTGCTGGAGGCGTTAATCTAGTCATTAGCTTTCAAAAGGTAGTACGAAGTCACACTGATTAAAATCCATAGCCTGTCCGCCACGCGCTCTTTAAACCGAGTTTTGCATAGAGACGAGCAGATCTGGGTGCACCTGCAATTAACGTCATCGGATTGCTCGCGTAAGTCGGAAGACTCGAGTTATGATGTGTTCAGAATCCTGAGTCTATATATTTATATGATAGAGGAAGCCGACATGTGAAATTAAACTGTCGAGAGCTCTTTAAAAGATAAGAAAACAAAAAAAAGAATCACCTTGAGTTCAGAGAAATTAATTGCTGGTTTTATTACTTTCGCCACTTATCTTGTTTTATCAGTTAAGCTTTGTTTTTATTTTGACACCTTATTTTATTTACCTGCATACAATGTACATTCATAATTTATTATAATATTTATGACGTGGTTTTTAAATTTTTAATATCGAATCTCATAGAAAGTGGCAGAGTTTACAAATCGATAGGGATATTTTATTTTGTCGTTTTTTAAATTAATTTTAGATTAATTGCATCTAATATCTGATTCAGGTTTGAGTCGTATCTTCATCACGAACTTTTTCAGGTTTAATAACTTATATCATGATCGATTTTCAATTGCGATATGATTTATCGCAGATTTTTTTATCAATAATAGCAGCTCGAGCTTTTGATCTATTGACTAGGAGAAAACCCGGCGTTGCCCAGGATTTTAGAGGAGCTTGCTAGTGACTTTAAGGAATTTCAAGGTTTAGGGTGTCTGTTGTGGGAATTCAGGAAAATCTGGGAATTGACAAAAATCCGAGAACATTCGGGAATTGTCCTTGATTTTATTTCTCATATATGGGAAGTGGATTTCCGATTTGAAAGAACTTTTCCGAATAATTAATCTAAATATTTTTGACAATTAAAACTTTTGTTAAATCTGCTCTTGAAATCTTTTGAATTATTTTTAAATCCCTTAATAAAAAGATAATTTAAAATCCGGTCAAATCTCGCTTAAATTCCCTTAAAATTCTTTAAAATCCCTTGAAATCTTATAGAGTTTTTATAAATCCCTTAAAATCCCTTAAAATGTTTGAAATCTTGAAAAAATCCGGAAGCTGTTTTGAATTCTTCAAAAGTCCTTTGAAATCGGTTTAAATCGCTTGCAATTCTTTAAAATCATTAAAATATCCTGAAATTTTATGAAATCCTTTAAATATCTTTAAATCCCTAATTAAAAGTGACTTGAAATCTTACGAAAATCTTGAAACTTTTTTGAAACTTATTTCGCTATTTTTATAAAAAAATTACCTTTTCACCTTTTTTAATTACAATAAATGCTTTGATGACTGATAATTTATTTTTCACGCATTCTTTGCAACTAAATTGTGCTATATTTATAAGCGGGAAAAATGCGAAAATTATCCGGATTCAGCGACCCAAGAAACTTTAGCATACTCACTTTTACAAAAATTGATTCATGAATACAAATTCTAAAAGATAAATTATAACTCTTTCAAAAAATTGACCTTAATACAGAGAATCATCCATATATGATATACATAGATACATAGAGATGTTGGTATTACAACATAACATCGGCTAGAAAAAAATTACACTGGTGCCTTGAAGCATTTTGTTAAAGAGAGTTACAAGAACCCATCTCTCTCCGTCTTGTAACACTTCTTCCGCCTTCCGCCTTTTCACATCCCTTTCATTCTCTCTCTGCTCTCAGTTTCTATCTCGTAGCTCTTCCACCTCGACTGCAAACTTGGCGACCATGCTCTTAAAGAACACGGTGATTCATCGGATGCTATTATGGGGTAATGTACTCGCTCCTGAAAAATGGCATGGGACAGGTAAAGTGAAGTAGCAATGCCCGCTTTTGCGTTAGAAACCAAAAAGTGAAAAAAAAAAGAAAAAGAAAAATGTATAGAGGGGTAAAAGGGTGGCATAAAATTTGCATAACGAAGACAGCCTTCTTTTCTTTTTTCTTTTCTTTATGTTTTTTTTTTCTCTTTTTTTTTTGCCACCCCTCGGTAAAAATCGTCAAGAGAGACTCTCGACGAGAAGAGGTAGTAGAAAAGCTCAGAACAACAGGAGATGGAGTGATAGAGAAAGTAAGAGTGACTGAGACATGGGAGACTAAAAGAGCCATGAGAAGCTGCTGTATCAGACACTCTGGAGAAGCCAAGATAATGCAGTGATGAAGGAAAAGAACATGTCTCTCAACATGCACTAAACTCGAATTTTAATACAAAACATTTCAATTTAAGGATGCTTCTAATTTTTTAGTATCCTTTGGTTAAGTTATCTTCAAATAACCAAAACCTTTCTTCTTTATAAATAGTTCTTTAATTCTCAGAATTTCATTTTTGTTGAGTATACACTTGGTTTCGGAATTAACATGCTTTTCTGCAATGAACAAAAGCTGCATTCAATGTGCGAAACCTGCTTCGTATCCTCTCCTCCTCCTCCTCTTCCTACTCCTCCTCCAAACTCCTTTATCTCCCCTCTCTCTTCCCTATATTCTCTATCTCTTCCTACTCCTCTCTTCCCCAAACTTCTTTATCTCCCCCCTCTCTACCCTCTATCTCCTCTCTTCTCCCAAACTCTTTTATCTCCCCCTCTCTGCCCCTCTATCTCCTCCACTCTTCATCAAACTCCTTTACCTTCTCCCCTCTCTTCCCCTATA
This sequence comes from Synergus gifuensis, assembly GCA_904066015.1. Classification (NCBI taxonomy): domain Eukaryota; kingdom Metazoa; phylum Arthropoda; class Insecta; order Hymenoptera; family Cynipidae; genus Synergus; species Synergus gifuensis. Next base: position 177,927 of record CAJFCO010000178.1, on the reverse strand, counting down.
TTCTCTATCTCCTACTCCTCTCTTCCTCAAACTCCTTTATGTCCCCCTCTAACTCCTCCTCTTTTCCCATCTATCTCCTATATCTCCCCCTTTCTATCCCTCCATCTCCCTCTCCTCTCTTCCTCAAACTCCTTTATCTCCCCCTCTCTTCCCCGATATCCTCTATCTCCTCCTACTCCTGTATTCCCCTAAACTCCTTTATCCCCCCCCCTCTAACACTATATCCTTTATTTCCTCCTATTCCTCTCTTTCCAAACTCCTTTATTCCCCTCTCTGCCCCTCTGTCTCCTCCTCCTCCACCCATTTTCTAAAATCATTTATGTCTTCCCTCTATCTCCTCCTCTCTTCACCAAACTCCTTCACCTCCCCCCTCTTTTCCCCTATATTCTCTATCTCCTACTCCTCTCTTCCCCCAAACTCCTTTATCAGGGTGGCCAGATGTCAGGGAAATGCGAGTAGTTGTCAAGGAAAATAGAAATTGACATTTACGTTAACTATGTTATTTTTGTCGTGTTACATATATAATTTTTATAATTTATTTAACAAATTTTAGAAACTGTCCAAAAATTTCGAAGGATTATCAATCATTTCCAGGTATTCTCTGAGATTCTCTAGGTTTCTAATGATTCCAAGAGATTTTCAATAATTTATAAAAATTTTAAGCGGTTTCTAGAAATTTTAAATTATTACAAGAGATTTTTATAATATTTAAAAGATATTGTTGAATTTTAAAAGGACTTCATGAAATTTTAAGAGATTTTTCATGAAGTTCAGGGAATTTAAAGAATTTTAAGGAATGTTAAAGTTCCTTGAGAAATTTTAAAGGATTTCACGAGACTTTTTATGAATTTCTATAGATTTTGTGAAATTTTAGGGAATTTTGAAAAGTTTTCAAAATTTATAAAAGTTTTTTTTACGTATTTTAAGAGATTTAAAAGTTTTTCGTGGAATTATAAAGAATTTAAGAAACTTGCAAGAATTTAAAGAGATTTTAAGGAATTATAAATATTCTCGTGGAATTTAAAAGGATTTTAAGAAGCTTGTAAGAATTTTAAGAAATTTTAATTACTTTAAAGTGATTTTAAAGAATTTAAATTTTCCTCATAGAATTTTAAAGGATTTCACAAAATTTTTATGATTTATAAAAGATTTTGTAGAAGTTTAAGGAATTTCAAGAGGCTTACAAGAATTTTAAGAAATCTTTACATATTCTAAGAGATTTTAAAGTTTTTCGTGGAATTCTAAAGGAATTGAAGAAGCTTGTAAAAATAGTAAGTAATTTTGACTTTTTGAAAATGATTTTAAGGAATTTTAATAGTCCTCATAGAATTTAAAAAAATTTCAAGTCATTTTTGATTTTTAAAAGATTTTGTGAGATTGTTTTTTTTATAATTTTTTTTTTAATAGATTTTAATTCACTTTAGAGAATTTTAAAGAATTTTACGAGATTCTGAAAATGTTTTATGGAATTGTAAATGGTTGCTGGAAATTTTTTAAGAGATTGTTAGGATTTTTAAAAGATTTGGAAGTTTTTTGTGGAATTTAAAGTTCGTATTTCAAAGGATTTTGAGGAATTTTAAAAAGATTAGTGAAAATTGAAGGAATCTTATAAAATGTTAACAAATTTGAAGGGATTTCGTGGAATTTTAAGATGTTTCTAAGAATTTCAAGAAATTGCAATGAATTTTAAGAGATCCTTTCAAAAGTTCTTGTAAATTCGAGAGATTTTTACGAATGTTAAATGTTGTGAAATGATATTAAATTTCAAAATATTTAAAGTGATGATATATGAAATTTTTGAAAAATTTCAATAGTATTATTATTGAAAATTTCTACGTATTTTTAATACTTTTCTGTCAGGGAAATTTGTTTGAAAGTCAGGGAAATGTCAAGGAAATTGAAAAATTGAATCTTGTGGCCACCCTGTTTATCTCCCCCCTCTCTGACCCTCTATATCCTCCTCTCTTCTCCCAAACTTCTTTATCTCCCCCTCTCTACCCTCCAACTCCTCCTCCTCATCTTCCCCCAAACTCCTTTATCTCCCCCTATCTACTCTCTATCCTCTATCTCCCCCTCTCTCCACCTCATCATCCTCCTCAATCCTACCTCTTCCCCTCACCCTCTCCCCCTACTTCTCTTTCTCACTGTTTTTTAAAATACATCAACTTCCATTACACTGTTCTCAGCCCCTAATGATTACATGGACAATTGTCCTAAGAACTTTCCTGAATCCTCCAGAATTTGTTCACGAATGGAACTTCTGTCATCGTTTGTTCAACGATAGAGGTTCAATTGAAACTTCGCCTCCTTTCATAAAGTCAAACTCGAATGCAGTGCGTATTTAAGCTTGCGAATCTTCAAAGCGAAGAAGACAGATGGGGAAAAAGAGACTGCTAAAAATAGGAGTCTTTGAAAGTTGGAAAGCGGATAGCCTTTTCATTGGTGGAGTCGGTTCTTCTTCAATACTCGAATAAACAATTTGTTTTTATTTTGTTTTCTTTTGTTTTTTTTTGTGGATCTATGTCCGAAGCGAGTAAGTCTTTTGCGATCAAGAACGAAAATTCTTTGCGCTTTTTTGTCCCGTTCTATATTTTTTGTTGCTTCCCCTCCTTAAAAAGAATGCTTGGCGTTATTCAAGCATAGTGAAGAAAATCTGGCTCGCTCCAGATCCTTTAAAACGGGGTTAAAGTTCGAGCTTCGAAAGAATCTAGTAAAGAATAAAATTGTAAGGGCCGTCGTTGTCGTACTGGACGTTGAAAATGTGGAAAGAGATTATTACGACCCTGTCGTTTGGATGACCACACAACTGGAACAAAAGTAACTTCTTCGGGTTTATGTCGACTCGCATTTCCATCGAGAACAAATGCATCTATTAACCCCCACTCCACCCCCTCACTCCCCTACCTCTGGAATCATGATGATAATTTTTGTGGATTTTTACAATTCGAGACATTTTCGATGAAGTAATTTCCGAACGTAATTAAAGAAAAATTGCTTGCGGATAAGGCAATTTCGGATGTGGAATGATATTGAATATCAAAGAGGTCGAAAGATCATCATGCAAATATCTAGTATCCACTGTTTTAATGGAAATTTCTATGTTTCGAATATGCAATTCGTGTAAAGTGAACCTGACTACTCGGGGAATCAAGTCAATAGATTTTAATTGACTTCGTAAATATTCATATATTAAAATTAGGTCAATTGATTGATAGTAAAATATATATTAAATACTGAGTATTAAACAAACGTAATTAAAGTGAACTTAAGTCAATTAGATGCTTCCTCTCTAAGCTGTTAGTACGGAACGCAAGCTAAGCTTCCGATTTAGGGTTTAATCTGAAAACTTCTGTCTGAATTCTCGTGCATGAATATATGCTTCCGATCGAACGACTTACGTATCTCGTTCATTATAGCGGTTGATTATACGTATACAACTATACATTGATTATACATATACATTAGCTCCTAATTCAAATTTCGATATTCCGGTGTATTATAGCAGTTATTAATCATTGAACTTAAAAATAATAATTATTAATCTTTCTACTGGAAATAAATATATAGCTTCTTAAATTATCTACTTCACAAATTATCAGAAATTGATAAGTCGAATTAAATTTTTATAATCATCAATCTTGTCTATACATATGCTAATATTTTACAGTCATTGTCTTGATAATATTTCTTTTTATCGTCTCTTTTTCTTAATCAATGAAGATTTGAAAAATTTAGTTGCGAGTCCAAACGTGAAAGAGGAAGATAATTTTTAAAAGTTCTTCGAAATACCCGCAACAACGTATATTATAATAATATGAAATTAAAACGCATATTTTCGTGCTTTGAAAACAGTGAATATGATGTTTCTAGTGAAGCTGAAGAGCAAAAAATACCTGGAAAAAGTGGAAGTAAAGTTTTACAAATCATTTCTGCTTTAAATGGTAATTATATAGAATGGAGAAGAAGCTGAAATTTTATATATTTTATTATAGAATGGGTATTATTTTACAGCAGGTCTAATTATGTTTGGAACCGCTGCAGCTGAATATTGGGTGTCACCAGGATTATCTTACCTAAAAAGCAGTAAATCGGAATGGACAGTAACAATGGACCAAAGTTCTTGGATAGCATCTGCATTTGACTTAGGAGGAATTATGGGATGTTTGTTGTATTCTTTCATCATTGATCGAATAGGAAGAAAAAATTCTCTGCTAGTCTTTTTGCTTTTTCAAGTACTTTCCTGGACAATGACATATTTCGCAAAAACTTTTGTACTTCTTTGTCTGGCAAGAATTGTTAGTGGTTTTGGCTATGATGCTGGAACAATGGTTGCATTAATATACATAGGTGAAATTGCGGATAAAAATATTCGAGGATTTTTAATAGCCTTCGCATTTACTCTTTATGGTATTGGTTTGCTCGTGATTATGATATTATTGGCCTTTTTTTCTTACGATGATATGAATTTGACATTACTTATAAATTCACTCCTATTCATCTTTCTTTTTCCATTAATGCCAGAATCTCCGTATTTTTATTTAAATCACAATCAAGAGAAAGACGCAATGAAGAGTCTATCGAAATTGAGGGGAACGATAGATTTAAAAGACTTGAAGATGGAAGTGGAAAATATTAAAAAAACAATAATCGAAGAGAAGAAACACAAAAAATGCTTGCTAACAGTTTTTATAAAGAAAGGTGATTCTCGTAAAGCTTTATTTATTGGTTTACTTCTGAGATTAAATTTTGTATTTTGTGGAGGTGGTGTGTTGTTAAAATACAGTCAGGATATTTTGAAATACAGTCGGATTGAATTGGCACCTGAATATGGAATAATAATAATAATGTTTGTAAGAGTTTTGTTTGGAATTTTAATGTCTCCTCTTTTTGATTATTTTGGCAGGAAAATTCTGATATTATTTTCGACTGCAGTATGTTCTATAAGTTTGGTAGTCATTGGTTTATTCTTCTTGAAATTTGAAGATGTTGATCTTTCTTCGATTTCTTGGTTACCCCTGGTTGCATTAATAGTTTTCAAAGCTTCGAGTTGTGGAATATACAGTGGGGGAAGCGTTGTTATTTTCGAGATATTTTCAATTGAAGTCAAACATTCAGCTTTGGCTTTTTTGACTATTGTAGGTGAAGTGATGTCTTTTTTGGTCACACTGGGATATGAGAGGACTGTTAGTATATTGGGCATTCACAGTGTCTTTTGATTGTTTGCTGTAATATCTTTTGTTCTTTCCCTTGTGAGTTTTTGCATTATGCCCGAAACTAAAGGAAAAAGCTTGGAAGAAATTCAAAAGTTACTTGCGTCCAAATAATAGCGAGTATGGATAATAAACAGTATAGAAAATAAAGAGTGTGAAAAAATACTTTAGGATGGAAATGTACATTGTAGTTTGAAGAATAAATAATAAATTTGCTTATTGTTAAATAGTTGTTCATATTTAGAAAGGGATAACATCCGTTTCTGTGGAACTTTGAATTTTGAACTCGGTTTCTGGTTCGAAATTGAAATTTACAAACAATCTGCATGTAGTGAATAAGAGGATAAATGGGGAATCAAAAATGTAACAAAGGTATTGAAAGATAAAAGGATGAGAGAGGAAATCCTGAAATTTTAGAAGGGATATAGGGAGTTGTAGAGGATTGTGAATGTGGTTCGTTCCTTTGGGTTTCCATTTGCTGAAAACACTCGAAGTAAATGAAATTGCCCGCAGCACCTCTGCAGAAGCACGTACTTGCCGCGTATACATGTTTCCCGTGGGTATGCGTGTAGATATTCATTGTGCCTCTTCCCTTAGATAAAGCTGGACAAAGCACCTGACTCAAGTCAGGAAACGTGCCTGAGTTCATTCGGCGGCTTCCTACCTTTCTAATACCGAAATTTAACGTTTGATTTTTGTCTTTGCTCTTCTGTTTTCACAAAAAATTCTCGTGATATACAATATTGTATTTCAATAAGTTAAATACATTTAGAAAACTTATTATTAATCTAATTTATAAGTAAGTTTTCATATAACCTTGGAAAATATTTAGGTACACATCATAATTACAAAGATTTCTAAATTTTCCCAATGGCGTAGGATGCGAAGTCCCCCATATTTTTTAATTTATCCGAAATTTCTAGAAAAATTTAAAAGCATATAAAATCACTCGCAATCGTTTGAAATCCTTTAAATACAATATTTCATGCAATCTATAGTGCATTTTTTTTTACTTTTTGGTATATTTTTATCAGATTTTACAACTTTCGACTTCTTTCTTCAATTTGAACCCTTTTGGTGGTCCCTCCTGTTTTGTATAAAATGCGAGTGGACCAAGGATGTTCGTAACGGTCGTTTACGTCGCTAGACGCTCGTTTGGTCCTCGATCTGAGATTTTCCCTCTTTTAGTTTACTTTTTCCTTTCTATTGCGATTCCGGCATTCCGCGTGAATACAACGGCGCCTCGACCCATTCTTTCCTGATGAGCCAAGATTTAGCGATCGAGAGCCACTGAATTTTCATGGGTAGTTTGTAACAATGAACATTCGCTCTGAGGAATACGGTACCTAAAGCCGTATAAATGGTACGGCTATGGGACCTATAATAATTGTTCTTACTCTCATATTTTTCCAAGCTGACGCTGATAAGTTGCGTAAGAATAATTTTTAAAATTTTCATCCATGTCACCTTTTTTATAAGGGTCACTGAGTTTCGAGTGCAATTATCTCCTGATTTTCCTTTTGCCTACTTCTCGTATAACCGTTTTGATATTTAAATTTCACGAATTTAAATGAGATGAATCTTGAAAATTGAACAAGTAATTTATGATAATTTATTTGAACATAAATCAACGATGGTTTTCATAGGAAAGCCGCATTATAGATTTATGCAACATTGAAAGATCTTCAGTGAAAATTGGAATATAATAACATATTACTATAGTTTAATAGAGAAAACGGATTTGATGAACACGCGGTTTGTCGATTTCAGTGGAAAGAAACATATTGCACTGGTGAAAGCTTCTCATAATATTTCAGTGTTATCAATAAACTGAATAATTTAATCCCCCGAGTATTGTTAGCATTAGGTAACAATGCTGTATTAAACAATTCTATATAATAAAGCTTTGTGCAAAATTGAATGCCGGCTCTGTCAAAGCATATAAGAGTTTTATCAGAAAATTATTCAATCTAATGTACAATGCCTTGCATGCAGAGCGACTACTCTCGATAATGAAAACATATTACGTGTGTGATATTCATAAATTTTTTATACTATTTATTTTTTCCAGTGAAATGTGACGTTTTAGTTCTTTTTTTTTTTTTTTTATAAAATCGTATCGTTGGTAACATTTTTGCTTCCTCATAGAGTCGTTACATTTTCCGATATTTTCAAAATGGTTTAATTAAACTTTCTTCAATACAGTTAAATAAAACACGTTTAGTATATTTTACCTATAAAACATGTTTTAAAATCTCTAGAAAATACGAAAATTTCTCGGGAAATTTTCCACCTGATCAAATATCCGCTTTCATTGTTTAAACAACTCCATTATTTTGGTTCGTACCATTTCGAAATAATTCCAATTCGATTTCATTAAATATAATATCATACGAATGCAAATCAAACGGACTGCTGAAAAAATATTTTTTTAATTCCCGGGGAATTAATATATCTCTAATACAAAATAAAATCTGAATAAAATAATATTTTAATTAATTTGGCCATCATTGATATTTAAAGTATTCGTCATATTAAATAAATTCTTTTTTTAAAAAATGTATTAAATCCAGTCAATGTTTCTGGGAACTTTTATGTGAGTTGAATTTATGTCAAAATGAAACTTCGGTCCATGACAAAATTTCGAGGCAATAAAACTCTATAAATCAATGTATTATTACAAATTTACACCCTGTGCTGCCCACTCAACAATGAATAACTTTAGTTTTATTGTAGTTCAGAAATGTCTTATTTTTATTGCACTCTGAAAGCAAATACGCGTAACGTACAAGTTAGGCCATTAAATACATGCCCATAAATCTATAAATCGGTGAAAGTATTTACTGGACTTGAAACTAATAAAATATTGATGGAATGTGTGCACTTCTGTATTTAATACATGGATATTGCTTTCACTCGTCGTGATACGTTATTGACGTATTTCAATAAATGGTTCATAAACGCGAAGTGCCAATAACGACCGTTGCAAATAAATTCAGTTAGAAATAGTTCACAAAATTGAACAATTAGTTTAGGTACACTATCGAAAGTACAATTTTCACAAATAACAATTAAACTTATTTATATTCCAATAAATTGAATTGGAGAATATTCAAAATGCTGAGAAATACAAAAAAAAAAATAAATAAATAAAACTGTATTGAGCGATCCTTTCGTCACTTATACACTCTATTCAATCGACACACTTATTTCCCTTAAAAGACCGAGCAAAAGTGGAAACCGGAAGAAATGTCGCCTTCTGACACATAACAACCTTTACTGGTACATCGGCACGAATACATTCTTCGCGAAACTACATTTGGCAAGGACCAATGTGCAGTCGCACGTGCTATCCTGCTGCATAACCTACTATCAAGTAGAATTAAATTTTCCGTTTTTTCATTCCCTTTCCAACTCGATTCCTGCTGAGTCGATAGTTTTGGCACGCTTCCCTTCCCACCCTTCATTTCAAGCGGAATCGAGCCATTTTTCATCAGAGCTCAACACCAGAAAATTTAGGTATAATCATTATTAATAGAGATATAATAATATATATTGACTGGGTGGCCACACGTCAGGGAAGTCGGGAAAATATGTCTGCGAAAAAAAAATTTGTCAAGGAAATTTCAGGGTCTCTAGCGGACCGGGAAACCGGGAAAAACCCGGGAATTTCATTTAGGACCGGGAATTTTTGGTATTTTATTGAAAAATCGACTTTTCTCTATACTTTATCTTCTTTTTATTCCATTTCTACTTTATCAAATTTAAAAAAAAACTAACAAAGCTACGCGCTCGATTATTTTGTTTTACTTCTTACAACTCCAAGTCATTCAAAAGCCAATCAAGTATTCAACAAAAATGTTTACAAGATTTTTGAGATATCTCCTTATACTACTTTTTTTTGGGAGAAATTTCAAGAGGTTTTTATGATTTAAACAAAATTTGTTGTAATTTTTAGGATTTTATGCAATTTTATGAGATATCTAATTATTTTAAGGGATTTCAAGAGATTTTTCTGATTTTTAAAAGATTTTGTAGAATTTAAAAGGATTTCGAAGGTTGTCGTAAAATTCGGAAGGATTTCAAACGATTTTTCTGTTTTAAAAGATTTTGGGAAATTTTTAACGATTTTATGGAATTTTATGAGATTTCAAAAGGTTTGTAGGACTTTTAATGGATTTTAAATGTTGTTCTAGAATTTCGATAAATTTCAAAGATTTCTAGAAATTTTAAGGGATTTAAAACATTATCGTGGAATTTTCAGGAATTTTAAGAGAATTCAAGAGAATTTTGTACTTTTTAAAAGATATTGTGGACTTTTTAAGGATTTTGTGTAATTTTATGAGATTTCTAATAATTTTATCGGATTTCAAGAGATTTTTAAAGATTTTGTGAAATTTTAAAGGATTTTATAGAATTTTATGGGATTTCTAATCATTTTAACGGATTTGAAAGGATATAAAGGTTTTTCAAATGTTATCGTAGAATTTTAAGGAATTTTAAGAGAGTTTCATGAATTTTAACGGATTTCAAGAGATTTTTCTGACTTTTAAAATATTTCATGGAATTCGATGAGATTTCTAATGATTGTAAGGGATTTTAAATGTTAAGGAATTTCAAGCGGTTTCTAGGAATTTTGAGAGATTTTTACGAATTTTTCACATGGATTCAAGAGATTTCTTATTTTAAAGAAATAAGATATTATATTAGTATATAATTATATTATATTATAATATATCTTATATCTCCTAATTATATTATTCTTGCAAATTTTCAGATATTTCGAAAATTTTCATGAAATTAGAGACTTGCAGGAAAAAAATTTGACCGGGAGAAAACCGGGAATTTCCAATTGCCTGATCACTAGACGCCCTGGAAATGTCAGGAAATGCGAGTAACTCTCAGGGAAAATAGAAGTTAATATATTAGTTTCTAAAGGTTTCAAGGTTTTGTCAATAATTTAAAGATTTTTGAGTAATTACAAGAGATTTTTATGATTTTTAAGAGATTTCGTGGAATTTGAAAGAATTTCATGAAATTTGAAGTGATTTTTAAGAAAGTTTAGGGAATTAAAAGGAATTTAAGGTATTTTAAAGTTTCTCGTGGAATTTTAAAGGATTTTAAGAAGTTTATAAGAATGTAAAGAAATTTTGATATTTTTTATAATAAGACTGAAGTTTGCGACGTTTACGATAAACGAAAAATTTATCTTTTTTCTAAAACTTATTAGATCCATAATTTTATGGTGAAAAATAGTTGTTTACAACCCAAAAAATGACCCACGATAGTTTAAATCCCATCGTGAATTTGGAACTCACCTTACTTCATCCCTTAAAATTAAAAAAATTACCAAAATTAATCTAATTCATTGTGTAAACATTTTTTTGCTGATAATAATGCTGTTCAATGCTAAAAAACACCCCAAAAAGTTTCATCCCCGTAGCTCATTTGGAACTCACCCTATTATCATCCCTTAGTTCAAAAAATTCACCGAAAATTCCCTAATTCATGGGGTAAAAATTTCATTGCTGATAATAAAATTTGTTAATATTAAACGGCTCCCAAAAAAATTTCAGCCCTCCAGTTCATTTGGAACTCACCCCATATTCACCAAAAACTTTTTGATTTAAAGAATGACATAGGGTGAGTTCCAAATGAGCTGGAGGGATGAAATCTTTTGGAATGTCTTTCAGCATTGAGCAGACTTATTATCAACAATAAAATTTTAACCCCCATGAATTAGGGAATTTTTGGTGAATTTTTTAATTCAAAGGGATGATTTTAGGTGAGTTCCAAATGAATTAGGGGGATGAAAATTTCTGAGGTGTCTTTTAGGTTTTACAAGACCTATTATCAAAAATAAAATTTTGACCCAACGAACTAATGTAATTTTGGTGAATTTTTTTATTTTAAGGGATGAAGTAGAGTGAGTTCCAAATACGTGGGGGGGTTGAAACTTCTGTGGGCTATTTATTGGATTGTATAGAACAACTTTCCACCTGAAAATTTTGGATTTCGCACGTTTTAGAAAAAAAATGATTTTGTGAAATTTTTAAGTATTTCAGCGAATTTGAAGAACACGTGGTAATTACAATCCTTAAAGGATTTCAAGAGGTGTTTCTATAGGAATTTTCTTTTAAGAAATTTTGATACGTATTAGGGGATTCTAAAGTTCCTCATTGAATTTTAAAAGATTTCACGAGATTTTTATAGCTTTTAAAAATTTTTTTGAGAATTTTGAGAGATTTTTAAAAATTTATGAGATTTTAAGGGATTTTATGGGATTTTAAATATTTTCGTGGAATTATGAGGAATTTGTAGATGTTTCTAGGAATTTCAAAAGATTTTAGCGTATTTTAAATGATTTCCTTAGGTTTTCAATAATTTTAACAGATTTTAACACATTTTAAGAGATTTTAAAGTTCCTCATAAAATAAGTGACTTAAAAGTATTTCATGGGATTTTTAAAGATCTTTCTAGAAATTTCAAGGTATTTTAACAGATTTCAAAGGTTGTCGTGAAATTATAAAGAATTTTGATAGATTTATATGGTTTTTAGAGATTTCTACGAATTTTAAGTGATTTAAAAGTTTGTCATAAAGTTTTCGCAAAAATTTTAAGAGCTGTTAATATTTTTAAAAGATTCCATAGAATCTTGGACTTCATAAAAGGTTTCATGGACTTTCAAAAGATATGTGATATGCGAAATTTTTAAAAACTTTCAATAACATTATTATTAAAAATTTATTCGTATTTTTAATACACTTTTCTATCAGAGAAATTTGTCTAAAAGTCAGGGAAAAGTCAGAGCAATATCATGGGAAATCGAAAAATTGAATCTTGTTACCACCCTGAATTTAAATTGAAATCTCAAGAGGAGATTGAACCCAAAAGTACAATATATCTTTCCACCTGATGAGAAACGTGTTAGAAATTTATACCTAATTTATATAGCAACCGGGTAAGCATAATTAGATTCCTAAATCCAAATTACTCATTAGACTTAGAAAACTATTGATAGGAACTAGCGGAGTTGTGGGATCTGCTTTATTTCGTTTATATGCATCGCTTCACAACTTCATGCATCCTTCAACCCTCTGTGGTACGTCTCGTGAAAGTTTCAACATAGGCGACCGAACCACGTAAATCTCGTGCTGCATAGAGTCACGACTGTCGACGGAAACGACGACGGACGTTCGTGCCTTCATTTAAAACTTAACCGTCAGTCGTTTGCCAGCCTGTTAAACCTCCACTCAGAAAACCAGTTTACTTCATTTTTCATTTGTGTTATTTATATTCTAAAAATCCAGCTTTTGTCTCCTAGATGGCCGTCTTTTCTATCTGGTTTAAGTTTTGAACGTTCAGAACTTAAACCACATTATTTTCTTTTCTTTTTTTGTCCTTTCTTCATTTGTTATGACTTAGAAGTTCTGAACTTTCAAATGAACGAATTTCTTGCATTTATTGTATTTTAAACTGGAAACAGTTTTAAAATATTTGTTCTTTTCTACATTTGCCCTTTTTATATTGTTTTATATGTTCAGTTGGATTTAATGTTGACCTCCCTGGCATCCTGAAGTCACTTTGGTCACTTTGTTCCCTTCACCAGTAACCACGTGTAGAAATTAGAACAGATTCGAGTGCAACATGTTTTGTGACTCAATCGACTTGATTATTACGTCAAAGTGAAATCAAGAGCATTGTATAATATATCGACGCCACTGTCTGCTACTTGTGTTATATATATCCCGGTTCACCGACAACGAATAACGGAAATCATAACTTTCACTATCCTTGGCACTTGCAACTGGAATACGCTAACATCATAATCGGGCCTTGAACAGTAGACCTTGAACACGAATTTAGAATCCAAACGTGGAAGCTACCGATTGCTCTCACTTTGTTATTCGCGTCAGCAAGGGGCGCATCAATATTCCCCAAATTCTATTTTATCCTCGATTTTACCTTATTGTTTAACTTCTCCGATTCTTTATTTCACATATTTTATTTTCACTTTTACTAATCTCAAAAAACGAGGACTGAAAGTGTTTATAGTTTAAGTCAGTTTTTAGGCTGAATTTAAGTTCAAGGCAGTTTTTAGTCTTGTTTTAAGATTTCTTAGTCTTAAAACAAGACTGAAAACTGACTTAAATTAAAATTCAGCCTAAAAACTGACTTAAACTGTAAACACTTTCAGTCCTTGTTTTTTTCTGTGCTGAATTCATATTTGACATAATTTTTATTTCACCGAATAACTGTTTACTATAAATTCTATTTCTTCGAATTTCTGTTTGACCTATTTTTCATTTTTTTTTTTTTTAATTATTATTTGTCCTAATTTTCAGTTTTATGAATTACCATTTCACATAATTTTCTTTTCTCTGATTCGTTCTTTCCTGTAATTTTTATTTTTACGAATTTCTTCTGATTTCTTCTAATTTTTATTTCTTTATTTCTAATTTCGATTTCTTTATTTCTAATTTCTTATTAATTTCTTTCTATTTCTTTCTAAATTATTATTTTTCCTAATTTTTAATTTTCTGAATTACTATTTCTATTTAATATTTATTTGACATCATTTTTATTTCTTCGGTAAATTGTTATTATAAATAAAATAAAGAAATAAAAATGATAAAAAAAAGTTTTAATTTGACGAAAATTCTTGGATCTGCCACTAGTTTTACGGCCCTGTAATGATCAGTTGTTGCGACTTTTAAAGCTGACTAATACAGTCCCGTATGGTCTAGTGGCTAGGATACCTGGCTTTCACCCAGGAGGCTCGGGTTCGATTCCCGGTACGGGAAATTTTTTTTTTATATAGAGAAACTAATTACAGAAAATGAAATATAAAATTAACTATATTTTCATTCAGTGATTCATTTTTAGCTTTACAGAACAAAAAATATGTGTAAAGTAAAATTGTTTAATAAACAATAAAAATCCCGTGCAAAAATTCAATTGACCGATTATATAGATCTTTTTGGTATACTCTTTTAGTATCCTAAAATGAAGGTCAAATTCGTTAGTCAGAAATTTTGGATAAAAATTCAAAAAAATGGGGCCTTTTTAAAATTTTTGAAATTTTATTACTTATCCGATCCCTACCTTACGACATTTTTTCTCTGCAACGTTACTTCTAAATTTATTGAGGTATCAAATTGAAAATTTCTATAATTAAAGTTAAAGCATTAAGGTACGTTTATCTGGTCTTAAATATTAACATTTATAGAAAGGAAACATTTTCAAAATAATTATTTTATTTTTATCAAAATTTAAGACCAGATAAACATTCCTTATCATATTTTCTTTAATTTTAGAAATTTTAAATTTGAAATCTCAACTTTAGAAGTAAAGTTGCAGAGAAAAAAATGTCTGTACGGTAGGGATCGGATAAGTAATACATGCCCTTAAGGCCATGTAAGACTTACCCGATCCCTGCCTTACCGACATTTTTTCTCTGCAACGCTACGTCTACATTTATTGAGATATCAAGTTGAAAATTTCTAAAATTGAAATTAAAGCATTAAGGTACGTTTATCTTGTCCTAAATATTAACATTTATAAAAAAAAAAAAAAAATTTTCAACAAATTTTTTTTTTATAAATGGAAAAATTTAAGGCCAGATAAACATACCTTAGCATATTTTCTTTAATTTTAGAAATTTTCAATTTGATATCTTAATAAATGTAAACGTAGCGTTGCAGAGAAAAATGTCGGTAAGGTAGGGATCGGGTAAGTCTTACATGGCCTTAAAAAGATCTACAAATTCTTCTTAGACCATTTTTTGACGGAGTAAATGGTTTTCGTTTTATTAAGGGAATGTATTACTTACCCGATCACTACCTTACCGACATTTTTTTCTCTGTAACGCTACGTCTACATTTATTGAGATACCAAATTGAAAATTTCTATAATTGAAGCTAAAGCATTAAGGTACGTTTATCTGGTCCTAAATATTGACATTTATAAAAAAAAAATTTTTTCAAAAAAATTTTTTTTATTTTTACAAAAATTTAAAATCAGTTAAACATACATTAGCATATTTTCTTTAATTTTATAAATTTTCAATTTGATATCTTTATAAATGTAGACGTAGCGTTACAGAGAAAAAAATGTCGGTAAGGTAGGGATCGGGTAAGTAATACATGCCCTTAATCGTGAAAAGTATTATTAAAAAAAAAGTGGGCAGATTTTTTATGATAGTAAAATCAAATATCTTTTACGTAAATTCTAAAATTAAACAAGTTACCGAACTACAATTTTCACAATTATCTCTAATTATGATTATTCAAATAAACTGCACTGAAATCCGGTCGATAAATCCAGAGGAATTATATATTATACATATATTTGCCAAATATGCATAATATAACATGTACATGCATGAAATTCCACAGTTCGTTACAAAAGGTATGCGCTCTTAAACATATACATGAAAGCCGATATTGAACCTTTTTTCCTTTGCATTCACACCGTGAATTTTCATTGGTTCAATTTACGAGCGATAAGGGATAGAGGAATGCTCTCGATACTGAAATTCATGCGTGAACCGTGAAATGCTTGCTGTAATAATACAATCGTAGATGCGTCAACGTATTATATTTATTACAATTTATATAGCAACTTTTACGATGTTACATTGTAGTTTCTCACAATCAGTTGTCTTTCTAGTTCCGCTTTTCGGTGTTGCACTTGCGCTAAGAAAAAAAATTCTGTCTTTTATAAATTTTACGACAGCTTCGCTATTTCATATCGTCCTACCGGAAATTGATATTATTGAAAATCCTTGAAAATTTACGATCCAACCCGAGAATTTCTCTTTGAAATATTGTGACAAGACGTTCGAAGGGCAGGGGTTGGTCTTTACGACTTTTCAGGATATGTGAGAGTAATTTTTGCTGAGCCAGTCTTTCAAATTTCTCTTAAAACGAAAACAGGTATTTTTTCTTTCGAATTGCAGATAAAACCTTTTATTTATGACAAAAATGATTTTCCTATATTCTGATTTTATTATTTTTTTTTTTTCAACCTTGTCATTTTTGTAGATTTCGCGCACAAAGAACAAACTCCAAACATGACATCAAACGCTGCTGAAAGCTGACAAATTTTTTACCCCAGAAGTAATCGCTTTGTGGTTTCCGTTTCACGAAACAAGTTTCAAGCGAATTAAAAACTTTGATGTGTGTTTTACGCAAACGCTGCTTTAGTGCCAACATTGATTTCTTAGTTTCCACTGAAAGAATATTCAGCAAATGAAAATTCTGTTTTTTTTCTTGAATAATTATTCATTTTGCTCATGTCCGAAATTAAGTGATTCTTTGGTACTTAATCATATTTAGAGTGAATTGATAATAGAAAGGAGTTCCATTATCTCAGGCAGATCATTTCCTAAGGAAATAACAACGAGCTCATTAGTTGCTCAACCTAAACTGTTTTTTTTTTGTTTTTTTGTTTTTTGTTTTTTTTTTTTTTTTCATAGTGCCTTGTTTCAAGACTGTTTGCGTTTAATGAAGAGTGACGAGCAGAGCAATAAAGCCTCTTTGATGTCTTCATCGAGAATATCTCTCTGTACTCTCACGTAACGAGAGCACGTTGGCTTCCTGCACCTGGCAATATCTTGAGTGTATTTATGCTATAAACGAGATCGATATCGAGGTATCCCAGTTTGCAATGGCGTAGAAAACGTGGCGCACCCTTTGATTCGAGAGATCTTCCATGGGTACGTTCTGAAATTTTCATCGAATTCTTGTCCAGGTCGTTGCTCGGTTATCGTGTCCGGTAACTCGAGACGCAGCGGTAAAAACATTCCCAGAATTTTTCGCCCGTCTACTTCTGTAAGAAGAGAAATTCCTGTAAAATCCCTCTTTAAAGTAAAACGACTTAGCATAAGTTCCTTAGTGTAAAACGATCTTTTCCTTTCTCAATAATGCAAAGCAACATTTATTTTGGCCTGGTAGATTTTAGTTTTGTATAAAATAGTTTTGTATTTGTATTTGATTCCCCTTTAACATAATTTTTGTTAGACAAGTGCATTCATATTGTAAATTATTTAGCTTGTTGTGTATTACGAGTCTGAGAGTCGAGTAAACAACTGATTTTTATTAATCACTAGCAATTATGATTATAATTTCTCGCTTTTCCATATCTTTTGCTTGTATACAAAATAATTGAGAAATTTACAATTTTTGAAATATAGAAACTTGTAATCCCTTGTCTAATTTCAGAAATTTTCATAAGTTTTGTAAGATTATTTAAAATCCCTTTAATATCCTTCAAAATTCTTATTAAAATTACTTAATATATAAAATCTCGTAAAAGATCCCTTAAAATTATTTAAAACCCCTGAAATGTCATGAAATCCATTAAAATTCCTGACAATGCAATAGAATTTCGTAAAACCTCTTGTAAGTCCTTAAAAAATAACTTAATATCTCATAAAATATCGTAAAATATCTTACAAGTATTTAAAATTCCATGAAATTCCGTAAAATCCCTCGAATCTCTTAAAAGTCTTTTACATTACTTAATATCCTGTACAATATCTTAAAATCCCTTTAACATCCTTTAAAATCTGGGTAAAGTCCTTTAAATTTCGTAAAATTACTCAAAATACTATTAAATCTTATTAAAACTCCTAAAATTCCCGAAAATTAACTGAAATTTAGTAAAATCCCTTTAGTCCCTTCAAAATCCTTTAAATTACTTAATATCCCATAAAATATCGTTAAATCCCTTATAATTATCTAAAATACCATGAAATTTCATAAAATCAGTTAAAATTTAGAATTTTGTGAAATTCCTTTAAATTTTATAAATTCACTTCATATTCCTTGATATTCCTTAAAATTCGACAATCTTTTGTTATATCCCTTAAAATTACTTAAAATTCTATAAAATTTTATGAAATTCCTTTAAGTTTCGTAAAACCACTTGAGATTACTTAAAATTACTCAAAAGCCTATTAAGTCTCAACAAATCTTTTAAAATTATTCTAAATTCCATAAAATCTCATTAAATACTTAAAAATACTTGAAAGTTTAGTAAATCTCAACAAATCTTTTAAAATTTCCGAAAATAAAAGTCCTTAAAATTTCTTATTATCACAAAATACCTTAAAATCCCCTAAAATTACTTAGAATCCACAAAAATATCATCAAATCCCAAAAAGTTACTTAAAATCACATGAAATCTCATGCCTAAAAATTCAATGAAATCTCGTAAATCCCTTGAAATCTGTAAGCCCATAAAATATTACATCACCGAAAAAAATATCCAATATCCAAAATATCCAAAAAATATCCAATATCGTAAAATCATTTAAAATTACTTAAAATTCCTGACAATCCAATGAAATCTCGTAAAATCCCTTGAAAGTCCTTAAAATAATTTAATATCCCCTAAAATATCATACAAGTATTTAAAATTCCATGAAATTCCGTAAAATTCATTTCAATTTCGTAAAATAATTTAATACTACTTGATATTCCTTGACGTTCCATAAAATTCCACAAACTATCGTTATAACTCTTTAAATTACTTAAAATCCCATAAAATCTTTTAAATCCCTTGAAATTAATGATAATCGAATGAAATCTCGTAAATCCCTTGAATTCACAAAAGTCGTTAAAATTACTTAATATCCTATGAAATATCGTAAAATCTCTAAAAATTACTTAAAATTTCAAGCAATTTCGTAAAATCCTTTGACATTTCATATAAAATTCCTCGAAATACTGTGAAATCAATTAATATTTTTAAAATCTCAATAAAATTTGAAAAACTCTTTTAAATTCCTTAAAATTATTCAAGTTTCTATGAAATCTCATTAAATCTATTAAAATATCTTAAAATCCAGTGAAATTTTGTAAAATTCCTAAAAATCTCTTAAAAGTTTCTCAAATTACTTAGAATTCGGATTGAATGTTCGGATTAATTCTGCTTAGTTCGGATTTGTCCTCTTATCTGTCCCGAAGCACTGCTTAATTTTACCTCAAACTCGGATGCAAATTTTTTTTAATTTTTGTCTTATAACGAGTTTGGGGGTGAAATTACCCAATCCTCCGGGGTTGGTATGGGGATGAAGCTTTTTTTGTGACCACATATCATTTACTAATAATATATTATATTATTTGAAAAAAAATCTGAGAACAGAGCATTTAGAGGATGCTTAGAAATTTTTGTTTAAAATCTTCTTTATAGAATCAGGTATTTTCAAAATAGAAAAGATTTATAAACAGATTTAAAACAATTTTGATTTTCGTTTATAAATGTTGTAAACGGCAGTTATATGTACATGACTTTCCTTATACCTCTCAGGTGTTTTGTGAGGTATAGGAGGCTTAAAAATCATTTCTGAATATACCAATGTCAAGATTGGTAGATTTGTCAAAGCGACAATGGCGGACTGTCATCAAATCATACCTGAATAGAAACGTGACACCAAGTGGTGGAAGCCATTGATATATTCAAATGCAAATCGTGCAACGAACTCGAGAGTCACTTCTGAACAAAATTTATGCAACACACCGCAAGCAACTGCATTTGCCGAAGAACATTTCTCTCACGTCCGTGCCGAAAGATTACACGTTTTCTTTGGAAACGTGTCTCTATAGCTGCGGTCAAGTACTGCCTAGTACCTGTACTTATAGCGGAAATAAGTAAATGCCGCAAAACATGCGGCTAAGGTAATTATTATCTGTTTGCGAGAAATGTATGTTTCGTGTTTGACTAGTTGAGACTCCAGAAGGTTCTTAACGGTTTTTCTTTCCCGTTTCTAAGGTTTTGCTACACTTTTATTTCTACCTTAAATTGCTCCTGATTACTAAAAGTAGCAAACAAGTAAATAGTGGGAAAAAAAAAAGATTAGCTTTAAAGTCGACCATTTTCAGTGGTCGGGAATACTGGGGAACACGATGAAATTATAACGCTTTACGAAAAACAATAAGCATTATTTATATAATTTTTTTTTTACGTTGAAGAAGACTAACAAGGTGGTCACAAATTTTCAGTAAAAATATAGTAATATCACTTTGAAACTTTTGAAATTTAAAATCACTTCACACCACTTGAAATTCGTAAAAATCTCTCTGGCAAGCTTGGTAATCTTTTAAAATTCGACGAAATACCTTCATTAATATTTCATGAAAACTCTTAAATTTTCACTAATTGCTTTAAAATTCCTCAAAATCATTTTAAATCATTTAAATTCCTCAGAAAACTTCAAAATCTTTTAAAATTCCTAAAAATTTCCTACAATTCTTCAAAATTCTACAAAATCTTTTTAAAATATCTTGAAATATTTCAAAATTCGACGTGGAACTTTAATGTCTCTTGAAATTTTTTAAAATCTCTCAAAGTTATTAGAAATTTATTCAAATTCCTCAAAATTTGCTGTAATCTTTTGAAATTTCTAGAAACATCTTTAAATTCCTTAAATTTCACTACAATTTTTAAAATCCTATAAAATGTCTTAAATTCTTTAAAATCTATTAAAATTCCATGAAATCCTTTACAATTTCATAAAATCTCTTAATACGAATTATAAAAGTCTTGTGAAATCCTTTAAAATTCAATATGGAACTTTGAAATTGCCTAAAATACATTAAAATCTCGAAATAAAAATTCTTGGAAACAAAAATTTCACAAAATCCTTTAAAAATAATAAATAATTTTCTAAATTTGTTTTAATTCCACCAAGAATATATAAATTCCTTAAAACCATTTTAAAAACGTCAAAATTTCTTTTAATTTTTACAAGCTTCTTAAAATTCTTTATAATTCCATGAAAAACTTTAAAATCTCTTAAAATACGTAAAGATCGCTTAAAATTCTTAAAAAACATTTCACAAAATCTTTTAAAAATCATAAAAATTTCATGAAGTCCTTTAAAGTTGTACTAAATTTTTTAAAGATTATACAAATCTCTTGTAATCCCTTTAAATTCCTAGAAACCACTTAAAATCTTTTTAAATTGTTGAAAATGTCTTGAAATAATTATAG
Source organism: Synergus gifuensis (assembly GCA_904066015.1). Taxonomy (NCBI): domain Eukaryota; kingdom Metazoa; phylum Arthropoda; class Insecta; order Hymenoptera; family Cynipidae; genus Synergus; species Synergus gifuensis. The sequence continues at coordinate 156,718 of CAJFCO010000178.1, read as the reverse complement.
AAACCCAAAGAATTTCAAAGAATGCCTTTCAAAATTCTTTTAAATTCCACGATAATATTTATAATTCCTTAAAATCTCTTAAAGTTCTTACAAGTTACTTAAAATCCTTTATAATTCCACGAAAAACTTTAAAATCACTTAAAATACGTAAAAATCTTTAAAAATTTTTGAAAACATTTCAAAATTCTCTAAAATTCCAAAAAAATCTTTAAAAACCCATAAAAATCTCATGAATTCTTGTAAAATTCCACGAGGAACATTAAAATCCCTTTAACTTCCTTAAACTAGTTTAAAATAATCAAAAGTTCTTCAAATTTCTACAAGCCTTTTAAAATCCTTTTAAATTCCACGAGAATATTTATAATTCCTTAAAATCTCTTATTATAAAATTCTTACAAGTTTTTTAAAATCCTTTATAATTCTACGAAAAACTTTTAAATCCCCTAAAATACGTAAAGATTTCTTAAAATTTTTGAAAACTTTTCAAAATTCCCTAAAATTCCAAAAAAAATTTAAAACCACATAAAAATCTCATGAATTCTTTTAAAATTCCATAAGGAACATTAAAATCCCTTTAAATTCTTTAAACTAGTTTAAAATAACCAAAATTTCTTAAAATTTTTAAAAGCTTTTTAAAATCCTTCAAAGTCCTTTTGACATTCAACTAAAACTTTTAAATATTATACAAATCTCTTGTAATCACTTTAAGTTCCTAGAAATCTCTTAAAATCTTTAAAATTATTGAAAATCTCTTTAAATCATTCCAAGTTTTTTATAATCCTTTATAATTCCATGAAAAACTTTTAAATCATTTAAAATACGTGAAGTTTTCTCAAAATTTTGTAAAATTCCAAAAAATCTTTAGAAAATCATAAAAACTTCATGAAATTCATTAAAATTCCATGAGGAACATTAAAATCTCTTAAAATCATTTAAAAAAATCAAAATTTCTTCAAATTTATATAAGCTTTTTAAAATCCTTTAAAATTCCCCAAGAAACTTTAAAATTCCTTAAAATTCTTTGAATTCCCTAAGCTTCCTTAAGAATCTCTTAAAATTTCATGAAATTCTTTAAAATTCAACTAAAACTTTTAAATATTATATAAATCTCTACTAATCCCTTTAAATTCCGAGAAACCTCTTAAAATCTTTTAAAATTATTGAAAATCTCTTGAAATCATTAGAAACCCAAAGAATCTCAAAGAATACTTGGAAATTCTTTACAATCCTTCGAAATCCTTTGAAAGTTTCTAAAATCTGTTAAATAAGCTATAAAATCTATGTATGCAATACAAAAATAAAGATAATAATAATAGTTACCATAAAATTTATATATTAAATTTATTTCATAAATTTATTTTTAAAAATTTGATTTTCTTTTATAAACGTTGTACACGGCAGTTATATACATAATACGCGTATGAAATTTATATGCAGAACTATATTATGAAATTGTAGCTGCACCGCATTTCGTTATTAATTATTTGAAAGTAAGAGTTTCCTTCCCTTTTGCGAAAGAATGAATGAAGATATCGGGTGTCGAAGAAGCGTATTTTAAATTTACTTTTTTTTTTTTTTTTTTTTTTACATCGGTGGTGAACCACAAAACCCAGTCGACATTATGTCGCGGAGGCGACTTACGAGCGACTCGTCGTCGCTTTCTTGCAACGCGAAAAGCGATTCTCCTGTCAGCAAGGAAGTACAGAATCCCCTTTATACCTCGAGTTTCTTACGACTCTGCTGGTCGACGAGTATAGCGATAGCGATCTTTCGAAGTAGGAACAGACACTATACCGAAGAAAACTGGGAAGCTAACGAATTCCAGTCGAAAATTGTAACTCTAAGAAAATCAAGCTATTTAGTCTACAATTTTTCATTCTAGATAATTCTAAGCTTCCTTAAGGGCAACCGTTAATCTATGACGTCACTATTTACCGATTGTACCATATCTTATATATTTTTTTCGGCTTCTGAGTTTTAAACTAAAGGAAAGATCTAACTGAAATTTTTTTCTCATTAAAGTTTTTATCGTTTTGAATACTGCAATTTTAATTAATTTAAAAATTTATAATGTAAACAAGAACAGGGTTTTAGTGCCCTGAGTAATAACGAAACGAGGGCACTAAAACCCTGTTCTCACTTACATTGTAAGTTTTTAAATTAATTAAAATTGTACTACTTAAACAAAATACAAACTTTCACTTGAAAACCGACTCTGATTGATATATTTTCTTTCATTTTCCAAAATTTCAGCGTCCTTAATATTAATTATATTTTCTTTTTGCGCTAATCTTATATTCTTCTTTCTGTTTCAGGTAAGCGAAGTGAATTTAAAACATTAAATTCTGCTCTACAATTCAAGTTTCTGCATTATGTCGCCCGATTTTCAATTACTAAAAATGTTAGTATGACCGCTCCATGTAACAATCGGATAAGTGAAATGGTGCTCGCAAAGAACACGAGAGAAAATTTGATATCGCGTGTCGCCCATTCCCGTAAAATGTCACCTTGATTTAGCGCCTGACTCTTTGACCTGTGACCGAAAAAAAATCATCTCGAAGCTCCTAAACTTCGCGAGCCATTATGACTACGGTACGTTTTTCCACGGGTGCTCTATCCTAACGATCCAATTAATTTTTTGCCTTTTTCTATACAGCAAAAAGCGGAAAGTGCTTTATGGCAACACACTTTCCAACGCTACATTTTTGCGCCGTCGGTCTCGCATTTGTAAAATAGAAGTTCTCTTTACGCGATAAATAAAATACCTAACTGCGAGCACTAGTCTAACAAACAAGAATAAAATACTAGTTTATCCAAAGTCTCGGTACGATGTATTCATTTAGAGTCGAAAAAAGATTATAAGTGGGATTTGCGTTTCAAAAGCTGAAGTCTCGTTTTTCATCCTCTTCTGGAAAAAGTAACTATTTCCAATTATTTTTTCATTTTTTTTTCTTTTTTAATAGAAACGACTTTACTTCAAAAACAATTTTTGTTTAAAGTGAAGAGTCAGTTTTCATAAAATCTCTACTTTGATCCACTGATTTATATGTAATACTTTTTTTATGCAAATTAAGTAAAGATCAATGAGACTGAAGTTTGTAGCGTTTATGATAAATGAAAATTTATTAAAATTGTTCAAAAAATGTAAGATACAAAATTTTCTGGTGGACTGTAGTTGTATACAAGCCAGTAAATGACTCATCAAAATTTCGACCCCCCTGCGCACTTGGAACTCAACTCAAATTATCTTTTGGATCTAAAAAATTCACCAAAAATTCCATATTTTTTTTCAGTGGTAAAAGGCACCCAAAAAATTTCATCTCTCTAGCTCATTTGGAACTCATTTCTTAGATTTAAAAAATTCACCAAAATTTTTATAATTTGTAGGGTCAAAATTTTAACCCCCATAAAAATTCATTAAAAATTTCTTAATTCCTGAGGTCAGATTTTGTTCATTTTAAGGGATGATGAAACTTTGATATGTCATTTATTGGGTTAAATACAACTACTTTCCATCAGAACATTTTGGATCTTGTATATTAAAAAATTTTTTTTTTTTATTTTTGTTTATCGGTTAAACGTTCAAAATTCAGTATTTAAAATAAAATAAAAGTGGGAAGTGAATTTCCGGTTTGAGAAAACTTCTCCGAATAATCGATTTAAATATTTTTATTTGAAATTTGCAACTTTTTTTTTTAAGGGCATGTATTACTTACCATACGAGATTAGGCGCGCGTGTTTCTTTTATAAAAAGTGAAATGAAAATTGAAATCCTCGCGCTAAGTCGAGAATACTCACGACTTGACGCTCACTTCATGCGTAACCAGTGTTTATGCAGGAAATGCATGTAAAGGTAACGCTATGAAGTTAGCCGAAATTCATGTCCTCTTTATAATAGGATAAGCAAATTTAGATAACCCGGATTGTTTTCTACAATTTTTACATTTTCAAAAAAATTATAGTTAACATCCGTCAAGAACGTGAACACGGACAGATGTTGACTAAAATTTTGTTGAAAATGTAAAAATTGTAGAAAAAAACTCGGGTTATTTAAACTTGATCATATGGTAAGTAACACATGCCCTTAATTTCCTTGAAATTCTTTAAAATCACATAAAATCTCTTGAAATCGTTTGAAGTTTTTTAAATCATTTACAATCTCTTAAGGGCATGTGATACTTTACCATAAGAGCAAATTAGTTATACCAATTATACATTCATAATAATAAATATTTTTAGCTAATAAGAGTCAATAAACCTTCGTCTACATGAGACAAAGGTTTATTGACTCTTATTTACTAAAAATATTTATTATTATGAATGTATAATTGGTATAACTAATTTGCTCTTAAGGTAAAGAATCACATGACCTTAAAATCCTTCAGATTATTTAGAATTTCTTAAAATCCCCTTAAAAGTTTCTTGAAATCATGTGAAAATCCTGAAACTGTTTAGAATTCATTAAAAACTCCTTGAAATTATTTAAAATCACTTGAAATGTCTTGAAATCTTATGTGAAATTTCTTGAAAATTATTAAATTCTCCTGCATTCTTTCAAAATCTCTTCAAATTCTCTAAAATCATTAAAAAATCTCTTCATATTTCCTAAAACTACTTATAATCTCTTGAAAACCTTTAAAGTCTCTTTCGGAATTTCTTTCAAATATTTTATGATCCTCTTTTAATGATAATACATACTGTGATGAGTGGTATATTAATTTATTTTTTACGCAATCTTTGCAACTCAATTGCACTACTGTTTTCTTACTTAAAAATGAAGTTCTTGAAAATTATTATTATTATATTATATATTATTATTATTATTTAAAAATGTATAAATATGGTTTTTAAATAGTAATATCCTGATCACAGCTTGATCTTTATTTTGCTACAAATTACAGGTTCCATTGAGTCTAAATTTTAGGGGACTTAAACAGTTATAATAGAAATTCTGGAGTATGGTAGGATTACAAGATTAATTAATGACTTGACCACGCCAATTGCTATTAAATCCGGAACGGTATGACATAACCGTTGCGATTGGTACGTGTTACAGGCGATTATTCGAATTCCAAATTACGCGTTCATTTCCTCAAAAGGACAAATTGTGAATTGATGTTTGATCGATGTCGCGATCGGTTGCACAGATTGCTAATAAGTTATTATCATCATGTCCATCCATTAAAGTACAACTACAAGGCTAATGTCATAATTTTTCAAGTTCGCGCAAATAATTTACTCCACGGATAAAAGGCACTTTAATTGAAAATGTCGTCATAAATAATTTATTAAATAGCGAATACTTTATCTTTATTAGAAAACGCTCAGGTTTTTCTCTGATTTAAGAATCTTTCGGTAATATGATGGAAAATTGAAGTAGAAAAATGTCCGACCAATACTAGCATTGCGCTTTGGTATTTTAGGGAAAAGCGAACGTGCTGTTGTTAATAACCCAACTTTCAATTTGTTAGTTATAATTAGTAAACTTCCGATTAACACGTTATAATTCCGGGTATTATAACTACGGCAATTAAGCGCTATGGAAATGTAGTATGTTATTGGATGCGACGTAACGCCCTCAGGAAGAGGAGAGTCATGCGTCACTTCACATACAAAAGTTCCAACACACCGCGTTGTGAAATATGCACTTTTGCCGTTGGCCAGCGATCTGCTCTATTCTAGATATACGCAAACGTGATATTATAATTATTAACATTCATATAAATCAGCGAGCGACGTTTCTCTCAAGAACGATTTCTAGAAATGCTTTTTTCAGGGTCATGTCAGGGAAGTCAGGGAAGTCAGGGAAATGCGAGTAGTTGTCAGGGAAAACAGAAATTGACATTTATGCTATTTTATTTTTGTTGTATTACGTATATAACTTTTATAGTTTATTTAACAAACTTTAGAAACTGTCCAAGGATTTCAAAGGATTATAAATAATTTCCAGGTATTCTTTGAAATTCTCTAGGTTTCTAATGATTTTAAGACATTTTCAATAATTTGAAAGGATTTTAAGAGCTTTCTAGGAATTTAAAGTGATTACAAGAGATTTTATAATATTTAAAAGATTTAAAAGAATTTTAAAGGACTTCATGAAATTTTAAGAGATTTTTAAGGAAGCTTAGGGAATTCAAAGAATTTTAAGGAATTTTAAAGTTCCTTGTGGAATTTTAAAGGAATTTTAAAAGCTTGTAAGAATTTAAAGAAATTTTGATATTTTAAAATAATTTTAAGAGATTTTAATGTTCCTCATGGAATTTTAATGGATTTCATGAGGTTTTTATGATTTTCTAAAGATTTTCTGGAATTTTACAAAATTTTGAGAGAACTTCACGTATTTTAAAGGATTTAAAAGTTTTTCATGGAATTATGTAGGATTTTAAAAAGCTTGGGATGATTTAAAGAGATTTTCAATAATTATAAAAGATTTTAACAGGTTTCTAAGAATTTAAAGTGATTACGAGAGATTTGTATAATATTTAAAAGTTTTAGTTGAATTTTAAAAGGACTTCATTAAATTTTAAGAGATTTTTAAGGAATTTTAAAGTTTCTTAAGGAAGTTTGAAGGATTTTAAAAAACTTGTAAAAATTTAAAGAAATTTTTATTTTTTAAAATGAGTTTAAGAGATTTTAATGTTCCTCGTGAAATTTTAAAAGATTTCACGAGATTTTTATGATTTTCTAAAGATTTTGTTGTATTTTAAGGAATTTTGAAAAGTTTTCAAAAATTTTAAAAGATTTTTACGTGTTTTAAGGGATTTTAAAATTTTTCGTGGAATTATAAAGGATTTTAAGAAAGTTGTAAGAATTTTAAGAGATTTTAAGGAATTATAAATATTCTCGTAGAATTTAAAAGGTTTTTAAAGGCTTGTAAAAATTTTAAGAAATTTGAATTATTTAAACTAGTTTAAGAAATTTAAAGAGATTTTAATGTTAATGTTTAATTTTAATGTGAAATTAAAAAAAAATTCATGAGATTTTTATAGGTTTTTAAAGATTTTGTAGAATTTTAGGGAATTTTGAAAAGTTTTCAAAAATTTTAAAAGATTTTTTACATATTTTTATGTATTTTAAGAGATTTTAAAGTTTTTCGTGGAATTATGAAAGATTTTAAGAAGCTTGTAAGAATTTTAAGAGATTTTAAAGGATTATAAATATTCTCGTTGAATTTAAAAGGATTTTAAAAGGATCGTAAAAATTAAAAAGTTTTTGATTATTTTAAAGTGAGTTTAAGGAATTTAAAGGGATTTTAATGTTCCTTATGAAATTTTAAAAGAATTCATGAGATTTTTGTGTGGTTTTAAAGATTTTGTGAAATTTTAGGGAATTTTGAAAAGTTTTCAAAAATTTTAAGAAATCTTTACGTATTTTAGGAGATTTTAAAGTTTTTCGTGGAATTCTAAAGGATTTTAAGAACCTTGTAAAAATTTTAAGTAATTTTACTATTTTGAAAATAATTTTAAGGAATTTTAATAATCTTCATAAAATTTTTTTTAGTAATTTTAATTCAATTTAGGGAATTTTAAAGAATTTCACGAGTTTTTCATGATTTGTAAAAGATTTTGTAAAATAATTGTAAAACATTTCATGGAATTTTAAATATTGTAGTGGAATTTGAAGATATTTAAAAATGTTTCTAGGAATTTCAAAAGATTTCAGCGAATTTTTAAGGATTTCAATAGGTTTCCAATAATTTTAAAAGATTTTGATGCTTTTAAAGAGATGCTAAAGTTCCTCGTAGAATTTAAAAATATTTCAAAAGATTCGGAAAATATTTTATGGAATTTTTAAGGATTACAGGAAATTTTAAAAGATTTTTAGTAATTTTAAAAGATTTCTAAGTTTCTCGTGGAATTTAAAGTATTTCAAATAATTTTCAGGAATTTTTAAAAGATTCGTGAAAATGGAAGAAATTTCATGAAATATTAACAAATTTGAAGGGATTTTGTGGAATTTACAATGTTTCTAGGAATTTCAAGCAATGAATTTTAAAAAATTTCCAAGGTTGTCATTTTGAGAGATTTTTACGAATTTTAATTGATTTGAAGCGATTTTGCATTTCAAAAGATTTAAACTGATATTATACGAAATTAAAAAAAATTGCAATAGTATTATTATTAAAAATTTGTGCGCATTTTTAATACTTTTCTGTCAGGGAAATTTGTCTGAGTCAGGGAAAAGTCAGGAAAATGAGGAAAATTGAAAAAGTGAATCTTGTCGTCACTCTTTATGTCTCAGAAAATTTTTCCTACATCCAAGTGTATTATTTTAGTGATGTTTAGAGAAGCAACTCTAGGCATGATTCGCGTTGTTAGGAAATGGTTAACGACATTTGAAAAACTCGCTGTAGGTCTCTCGAGTTGCTTTGATAATCCGGGGTTGCCTGAATCGTTGATTGCTGTGACATTTCCATGGTGATACTGGCTCGTTACCTTTCACGAGGGTAAAAGCTCGTCTTGTATTTCCTTTTACCTTTTTCTCGCATGGACCTTCTTCCGCTGGTGAATCACGATAAGAGAGATCCGTCGAAAGGACGTTAAAACGACGGAGATTACGGTAATTGTATTGCGAAGATGCGCGCCTCAAAAGAACCGAGGTAAAAGAGGACGCGCGTGTCTTACATACGAGAAATAAGACGGTATCTAGACAGATATATATATGTATAAAATCCTTGAGTTTGATTCCTTGAGCTTGGTTCCTTGAGCTTGATTCCTGTAGATTGCAGAGGCCAAGGTTGACCAAAAGGTATTGGCTGAACGAGTGGCAATCGAACGTAACCCATTTCTCCTTTCGTATTGCAGAATGCAAAGTGGCCACCCCATTAGTAGCTACTCCACTTGAACGCGTTAAGCTCCTTGCTATCAAGGAGAGCGTTGGCGATTTAATCATTATTATAGTAGAAAAGAAACCGGAGAAGGTCAATGAGAACATATGCCACTATTGATTCTGAATATTTTTTTGACCTTCTTTTAGGGTGGCAACTTGACGGCGAAACAGGGAAAGATCGGGAAAAAATTGGGAAATGACTGGGAATCCTATCTATTCAAAAATCTATCCTATCTATTTTAAAAAATTCTTTAACATCGTTTTAAATCCTTTAAATTCTATACAAAACTTTAAAATCCCTTAAAATTTCTAACAAAAAAAACTCTTAAAATTTCATGGAACCTTTCAAATTCCACAAAATTTTGAATTTTATAATCATAAAAAGTTCTTGAAATCTTTTTAAATTAGAAGAAAATATTTAAAATTATTTAATATCCCTTAACATCTTTTAAAATTCTATGAAATAATTAAAAATTTCACAAACTTTTTTAAAAATCTAAAATATCTTCAATTTTCTTGAAATTACATGGGGAACTTTAAAATCCTTTAAAATTAATTAAAATGCCTGAAAATCTCAAAAAAAAAATTTTAATCTCTTGGAAATTCTTTAAAATACAATATTTAAATTCTCTTACAATTTCCAAGGAGTTTAGATAATTTCCAAGGATTTCGAAGGATTTTAAAGAATTTCTTGTTATTTTCTGAGATTTTAAATATTGCTAAAGATTTCAAGAGATTTTTTGTAATTTCTAAAAGATTTTGTGAAATTTTAAGGAATTTAAAGATGTTTCTAGAAATTTCAAAAGATTTCAGCGAATTTTGAGGAATTTCACTAAGTTTCTAATAATTTAAAGAGATTTTAACGCATTTTGAAGGATATTGTAGGAAATTTTTAGGAATTTTAAAAGATTTTGAAGTTTTTTGAGGAATTTAAAGGATTTGAAATGATTTTGAGGAATTTTAAAGCAATTAGAGAAAATTTAAGAGTTTTCATGAAATATTAATGAAGGAATTTCGTCTCGAATTTTAAGATGTGTCTAGAAATTTCAAAAAAATTCAAAAAATTTCAATGAATTTTAAGAAATTTCCAAGGTTGTCGTAAATTTGAGAGGTTTTAACGAATTTTAAGTGTTGTGAAGTGATTTTAAATTTCGAAAGATTTAAATTGATATTATCCGAAATTTTTGAAAAATCTCAATAGTATTTTTACTGAAAAATTTGTTCGCATTTTTAATACTTTTCTGTCAGGGAAATTTGTCATATTTAAGCTGAATTGTAAAATTCTTATGGGTTCGGTCCATAAAACTGCAAAATTTTAAAAATATTTCAAGACCCAAACATCACACTAGGAACTTTTCTTCGAAATTCTGAAAGGAGAAATAATCGACTTGACTTCCATTTTTGAACGGCAGTACTTCAAAAAGTTTTTGCCTTCTTTCGGTGCGTAGCTCGAATTGTAAGTTGTAACTCTACATTCATAGCTTTGACCAGGTCTTAAATTAGACCTTATGAAATAAAGTCCAGAGCGACGAACGGGAGTTCCATTATTTCCAAAAGTTTCCTAGCTATCGTGTCGCCCGCTGTTATGTAACGTGTGTTTCGCCATTTTATTTGCGCGTAAGAGCGCCTAGAGAACTGTAAATAATGTCTTGCGGTGGTATCAAGCCGTTTAAACCCCAAGAGAGAGATCGGACAGGAAACCACGTTTTGTTGCTTTGTGTCTCGTGTATCCGCCTGAGCGAATCCCCGATAGTCGAAAGTGCTTTTCTTCAAAACAAAACGACAACCCAAGAGAAAATTTAAACAATCCTTTTTCTTAAAGAGCATTTAGCTCAGGAATGAAACCCTTTAAATCCGAATTAGTAGAAACAAAAAAAATTCGGTTAGTATTCCATTAAAAATTCATTCTGATCTAATCGGAAGGAAGTTTTCAATTCGAATTAATCCGAAGCCTATTCAAAATCAATCTGAACTTTTAATCCAAATAAATCCGGTCAATACGAATCAATTCGAACTTTCAATATCCGAATGCATCCGGCCAATTAGAAATTTCAATCCGAATTAAACCAGTCTATCCGAATCAATCCAAATCATTCCGAAAAATTCGGATTGTAAAGTTCGAATTAATTCTGATTAGTTCGGATTGACCGGATTCATTTAGATTGATTTTGAATGGGCTTTGGATTAATTCGGATTGATTTGGAATGAAGTTTAACCCGAAGTTAGGTTTCTAGGAATTTAAACTGATTAGAAGAGATTTGTATAATATTTAAAAGCTCTAGTGGAATTTTAAAGGACTTCATGAAATTTTAAGAGATTTTTAAGAAAGTTTAGGGAATTCAAAGAATTTTAAGGAATTTTAAAAGATTTTAAGAATCTTGTAAGAATTTTATATTAAGAAATTTTGATTTTTAAAGTGACTTTCAGGGATTTTAATATTCTTCATAAAATTTCAAAAGATTCATGAGATTTTTATGATTTTTAAAAGATTTTGTGGAATATTAAGAAATTTTTAAAAAAATTTAAGAGCATTCTCTACGTATTTTAAAGGATTTCAAAGTTTTTCATGGAATTAAAAAGGATTTTAAGAAGTTTGTAAGATTATGAAGAGATTTTAAGGGATTATAAATATTCTCGTTGAATTTTAAAAGATTTTAAAAGGATTGTAAGAATTGTAGAATTTTAAAGAATTTCAAGAGGTTATCAATAATTTTAAAAGATCTTTACGTATTTTAAAAGATTTTAAAGGTTTTTTTTCCACAATCGTGGAATTGTGAAGGATTTTAAGAAGCTTGTAAAAATTTTAAGAAATTTTAATATTCCTCATAGAATTTTTAAAGAATTTCAAGTTATTTTTGATTTTTAAAAGATTTTGCGAGATTTTTGTTCCCAAAAATTTGTATTTAGAAATTTTAAAGTTCCTTATTGAACTTCAAAAAATTTCAAGAAATTTTTATGATTTGTAAAAGATTTTATGAAATTGTAAAGGATTTCATGGAATTTTAATAGTTTTTAAAGAATTTGTAATATTTTATGGTATTTTAAATATTGTAGTGAAATTTTAAGGAATTTAAAGATGTTTCTGGGAATTTCAAAAGATTTCAGCGAATTTTATGGGATTTCAATAAGTGGAAAGTTTATCGTGGAATTTAAAGGATTTCAAACGATTTTCATGCTTCCGCTGAAAAAAATTTCCAATATATATATATATATATTTAAAAATTACTTCATATTTTTTAAAATTAAAGTAGAAAAGTCGAGAGGGAAGCTGAACGGAAAGTCAGTAGAATAATCCGTCTGTGGTCAGACGTAACTGAAAAACTTTGATTCTCCTCTCCTAATCTCTTTATCACTTCATTATTTATTTATTATTTTTAATAAGATAAAAATAAATGAAAATAAAAATAATAAAAATAAATAAAAATAAAAATAATAAAATAAAAATCGAACAATTAATTTTTGCACTATGATCTTTTTTTACTTTTAAGTGAAAATATAGTACTATTTTTCAAAGAGAGAAATTTAATGTCAGCTCGGATGAAAATAAAAAGCCCAATTGAAAAAATTTAATTGAAACTCCACTCCGATTTTCTGTATTTTAGATTCAATTTCGAATTAAGATACTGATCAGAAAGTCGTTATTTCCTCAATTTAGAAGAAGGGAGTTTATATTCCAGGATCATTTCTTCCTACTAAAAGTGACGATACTTTTTACTGTTTCAGAGCTTTTTTTTATTTCATTCGATTGTGTTTGACTTTATCATCGGAGAGGCAAAACTCCTTTAGCTCTTGAAATCTCTTGGAATCTCGTCATGTGAATTTCTGAACTCATAGTGTGATATACGAGACACGGTGCTTTAACATACTGGGATGTATGCTTCCATGTGTTTGTTCCTCTTCATGAAACATCTGGTTAGTTCGAAAGACCAACAGGCAATTCGTCTTGAAGTGCGCCATATTCGAATTCGCTTCTCTGGCACTGCCAAGATCAATATACACATACTTGACAAATTTTCTCATCTTTTATGAATATTCAGCTCCTCTCAATATAATTACATCGTAAATTGATCCACACTTATCATCATAAATCATAAAGAAATAGGTTTCTAGTCAATAAACTCTGAATTAAACTGAATTAGAACAGAAGCTCTCTTATTTGCTGAACATATATGACCTTTTTCCCGGAAATTCAGCTTTTATTTACATTTGAAGACCTTTCGTCTGGATAAAGGATCTTCTTATGTGACCTTTGTCATTTCAAAGCTAGAAGAGTAAATGTTTTCTAGTCTGAGATAAATAAAGGTTGATCAAACTTCGAAGAGGCTCGGAATGTTGGAAACTCCCTCGAGGCTTTTCCCTGCCTCTCGTTTGAAGATTTCACTGAAATCAGGCACTCGACAAATAACAAAACTCGCATCGGGGGGTATAAAAGTTTCCTTTTTGCCGTCCTAGTGCTTAGAATCGTAATTCTTCATCCCCCAACTTGCAGCTTGTTACATTCTTTCATTTGAGCTTTCTTCACTTTTACCTTGCGAAAGATTCTGTTTTTGTTTCTTCTTCTGTTTCTTTTTTTTTACCATACGTACTTTATTGTCATCGCCTGAAGCTTCCCCTGTTATTGAAGCCTTCTCGAAACTAGTGCGACAGGCAAGAAAAGACAAACCAAAACTGCAGTACGATAAGTCCATCTAACTTTAAATTCTTGAAATTCTTTGGGATTCTAATGATTTCAAGAGATTTTCAATAATTTTAAAAGATTTTGAGAGGTTTCTAGGAATTTAAAGGGATTACAAGAGATTTGTATAATATTTAAAAGATTTAGTTGAATTTTAAAGGACTTCATGAAATTTTAAGATATTTTTAAGAAAGTATAGGGAATTGAAAGAATTTTCTGGAATTTTAAAGTTCCTTCAGAAATTTTAAAGGATTTCACGAGATTTTTATGATTGTATAAAGATTTTATGGAATTTTAAAAAGTTTTCAAAAATTTTAAAAGATTTTTACGTATTTTAATGGATTTTAAAGTTTTTCGTGGAATTATAAAGGATTTTAAGAAACTTGTAAGAATTTTAAGGAATTATAAATATTCTCGTGGAATTTAAAAGGATTTTAATGTTCCTCATGGAATTTAAAAAAAATTCATGAGATTTTTTATGTGTTTTTAAAGATTTTGTGGAATTTTAGGGAATTTCGAAAAGTTTTTAAAAATTTTTAAAGATTTTTACATATATATTTTATTGCAGATTTTACATATATATTACATATATATTTAACAGATTTTAGAAACTTTCCAAGGATTTCATAGGATTATAAAGAATTTCCAGGCATTCTTTGAAATTCTTTGGGTTTCGAATGATTTCAAGAGATTTGCAAGAATTTGAAGAGATTTTAAGCGGTTTCTAGAAATTTAAAGTAATTACAAGAGATTTGTATAATTTTTAAAAGATTTAGAAAAATTTTAAAGGACTTCATGAAATTTTAAGAGATTTTTAAAAAAGTTTAGGGAATTCAAAGAATTTTAAGGAATTTTAAAGTTCCTTGTGGAATTTGAAAGGAATTTTAAAATCTTGTAAGAATTTTAAGAAATTTTGATTTTTAAAAGTAATTTCAAGGGATTTTAATATTGCTCATGGAATTTTAATAGATTTCATGAGATTTTTATGATTTTGAAAAGATTTTTTGGAATTTTACAAAATTTTGAGAGAATTTCACGTATTTTAAAGGATTTAAAAGTTTTTCATGGAATTATAAGGGATTTAAAAAAACTTGGAAGAGTTTCAAGAAATTTTATGGAATTCAAAGAATTTTAAGGAATTTTAAAGTATTTTAAAAAGCTTTTAAGAATTTAAAGAAATTTTGATTTTTTAAAGTAATTTTAAGGGATTTTAATGTTCCTCATGGAATTTTAAAGAATTTCATGAGATTTTTATGATTCTTAAAAGATTTTGTGATATTCTACAGGATTTCATGAAATTTTAATAGATTTTAAAGAATTTATGACATTTTATAGGATTTTAAATATTATAGTGAAATTTTAAGGAATTTAAAGATGTTTCTAGAAATTTCAAAAGATTTCAGGGAATTTTGAGGAATTTCACTAAGTTTCTAATAATTTAAAGAGATTTTAACGCATTTTGAAGGATTGTAGGAAATTTTTAGGAATTTTAAAAGATTTTGAAGTTTTTTGAGGAATTTAAAGGATTTGAAATGATTTTTAGGAATTTTAAAGCAATTAATGAAAATTTAAGAGTTTTCATGAAATATTAATGAAGAAATTTCGTCTTGAATTTTAAAAACCAAACTGCCAAACAAATCAAAACTGCAGGAAGATAAGTTCATCTAACTTTAAATTCTTGAAATTCTTGCATTGATTTGAAAGAGTAATAACTCCATCAGCTTTTTTCAAGGGAGCCTTTATTCTTTTTGATTGAAAATATTCCATCGCCTAGCGTTGGAAGTGAGGTTGACAATTCAAAGAAGAAAAACTTCTACATATAAGTCAAACTGGAAATAAATCGGAAAATGACATTGAATTTTATTTTGAGATAATTTTATTTATAGGGAAGAATAAGCTTTACATAAAATCTCTGAGGAAATTGTCTCATTAAAATTCAGATAATGTTGGGGGAAATAAAAGATTCGCTGATGTAGAAAATCTTTGGATCTTGTTTAAAAAGCTGATAGAATTGTATTAGACATCATAATCAGTTACAATTCGGAAAATTTAAATTTCAAGAATTGGAAATGTCGGCAATCTTTTATTTTCGTAAAATTATTTATCAAAATTGGAATAATATGATAATTCCGGGTCATTTGGGAATAGAAAAAACTTTTCCGGATAAACAGGCAAAATATTTTTATTTTACGCAGTCTTTGAATTGAATTGGAATTCAAATCTTTTGAATTCTCTTTAAATCCTTAAAAAATATTTTAATCCCGTGAAATTCCTAGTAATTTCTAACAAATTCCTAGTAATTCCTAATTCCTCCTAATTCCTAACAAAATCACTTTGTCTTTTCAAATTCCTTATAATTCTTTAAAATCAATCCTCTGGAATTTCTTGAAAATGATTAAAATCTCTTGAAATACCTTGAAATTTATTCTAAATTTGAATTCTTCATTTAAATTTTATTAACTTCGATTGCAGGTTTTTTTTCTCCTAGCCAAATTTTATAATATTTTCATTTTATTACTTTAAATTTGTTTCATTTTTTTTGTCACCCTTTTATAAAAAAGAAAAAAAAATCAAGCACCTTTTATTATGACAATAGATATAATGACTGTTGAATAAATTCTTGAAATTGGGAACTGTGGTAGTCAGGACATTTTGAATTGGGTTGGCAAAGATACATTTATATTGTGTAGAGCATTGCAGGAATATCCTCATCGAGCAATGGATGCTTGTTACGACCCCCGACAGATCAGTTAAGACGTTATCGCTTGCCTGAGATTGCGACTGTCTCAGTTAACAGACTGTCATCAGGACTATTTCATTCCATACAAAGACATTCTCTCTACTGCAAAATGAACAAAGTTACGTTTGTAGTGATAGAATACTAACTCGAGTATTAACTCGGACAGCATTAGGTAAACCAGAACATCGGTCTCAATTTCTAAATATTGTATTTTCTTGAGTATTGGATTACAAATATATATTACTATAATTTTTTAAAAATCAGTCCTGCCTTATACTTTCTCCTGTGAAAGATAAATAATCTTGTAAAATAAAAATAAATCCTCTCATTTATAATATTAAAAAATCTGCCCGCTTCGCGGGCACATTCTCATCGCGCGCTTCGCGCGCGGCTCGCTTCGCTCGCAAAAATGAGCGCGCCTACGGCGCGCGGGGGG
>CAJFCO010000178.1:117027-139638 GCA_904066015.1 Synergus gifuensis | reverse complement strand
ACCAAAGGACAATCCAATCTGTCAATTCTTTCGAAAGTTATCGTGCTCACAAACTAAAATATACAGCCACAGACAGACAGACAGACAGACAGACAGACAGACACATTCTTAAAAACATGTTTTTCGGGTTCAGGGGGTCCCAAAACGTGAACATTTGACAAAAACTGGGGGGGTCAAATTTTACACAAATCTAATACCTTCTCTGATGAGAATGTAAAAAAAAAGTGGTGTCACGAAATATCTCGAAAATCTCACATACATTGTTGTTGCAAACCTGATTGGCTTTTGAATGACTTGAAGTTGTAAGAAGGAAAACAAAATAATCGCGATTGAGTTGGTTTGCTCTCGTCCTTCAAATTTTACGAAAGACTTTGAAATCCTTGTAAATTCTACAAAATCTTTTTTTTTTTTTAAAAAAAAAAAAACAAAAATTTGTTTAAATCCCCGAATAAAATACCCTGACAAAAAAAAATCTTTTAAATCCCATAAAATATTTTAAAGGTCATAAAACTCTCTTGAAATCTGTTCAAATTCGTGAAAACCTCTTAAAATACCCAAAATCTTCTTGAAATCCTTTAAAATTCTATTTTAAAAACGCTTTAAATCCTTTAAAATCCATTAAAAGTATTAAAAATTTCGTCAGCTTCTATAAAATTTTTAAAAATTTCATAACATCTTTTAAAAATCAGAAAACTTTCTTGATATCCCTTAAAAGTATTAAAAATCTTAAAATTTCATAAAATCCTTAAAAATATCAATAAAGTGTTTTAAAAGTCATTAAAATCTCTTAATTGTCCTAAAATTCTTGGAAATTCTATTACAACATTTAAAATCCCTTAAAATTCTCAGAAACCTTTTAAAATTTTTAAATTCCTTGAAATTCCACGACAAGATTCCCTTACAAATTTTGAAATCCTTTAAATCCCATAAAATATTTTGAAAGGCATAAAAATCTCGTAAAATTCCTTAAAATTATTAGGAATTTCATAAAATTTAATAAAACCCTTAAAAATATCTTTTAAAAATCATTAAAACCTCTTGAATTCTCTTAAAATTCTCAAAAACCTTTTGAAATTTCGAAATTCCACGACAAGATTCATGATCTCTTAAAATCCTAAAAAAACATTTTTAAATATCTTAAAATTTCCAGAAACTTCATAGAATTCTTTAAAATTTTATGATAACAGTTAAAATACCTTTAAATTCTTTAAAATACATTAAAATTATTAGAAATATGGAATTGTACAAAATCTTTTAAAAATCATAAAAAAAACTTTTGAAATCCCTCAATAAAATTCCCTTACAATATAATATTGTAAGGGAATATAATATATATAATATATATAATCCCATAAAATATTTTGAAAGGCATAAAAATTTCGTAAAATCCCTTAAAATTTTTAGGAATTCCATAAAATTTAATGAAACCCTTAAAAATGCCAAAGTTTTTTAAAAATCATTAAAACCTCTTGAATTCTCTTAAAATTTCTGGAAATTCTATGAGAACTATTAAAATCCCTTAAAATCCTTTAAAATTCTCTAAAACCTTTTGAAATTTCGAAATTCCATGGCAAGATTCATGATCTCTTAAAATCCCAAAAAACATTTTTAAATATCTCAAAATTTCCAGAAACTTCTTAGAATTCTTTAAAATTTTATGATAACAGTTAAAATACCTTTAAATTCTGTAAAATACATTAAAATTATTAGAAATATGGATTTGTACAAAATCTTTTAAAAAGCATTAAAAAAAAACTTTTGAAATTCCTCAATAAAATTCCCTTACAAATTTTAAAATTCTTTAAATCCCATAAAATATTTGGAAAGGTATAAAAATCTCGTAAAATCCCTTAAAATTATTATAAATTTCATAAAATTTAATAAAATCCTTAAAAATGCCAAAATCTTTTAAAAATCATTAAAACCTCTTGAATTCTCTTAAAATTCCTGGAAATTCCATGAGAACGTTTAGAATTCCTTAAAATATTTTTAAATACTCAAAAACCTTTTGAAATTTCGAAATTCTGCGACAAGATTCAAAATCTCTCAAAATCCCTAAAACCTTTTTATAAGTCTCTTAAAATCTCACGAAAACCTTCGAAATTGCTTAAAATTCGTGAAAATCGTTAAAATTCCCAGAAATCTCTTGGAATTCTTGTAATAATAAATAATAATAATCAATAATTATTACTTGATGAAAGACAAAGGCGCAAGTGAACCGAGACACTTTGAAGAGTCTAGGTTCGAATAAGGATTGCAGCGAATACGGGAATTGTGGACTTTACTAATTATGTTATTTCACACAAACGGATGTGCATGTGTCTATGTGATAGTGCAAATGAGACAAGTTTACCGAACCCCGAGGCTAATATTATTCGTAAACAATGCAAGTGATTATTCTTGTTATTAAAGGGGCGGAGAATGTTCGATAGTAATGTAAGTCTGTATGTATGTGTATATTTATATGTGCTTATGTATCTATATACGTATGTACGATTGTACGTTTACTAATTATAATGAGGTAAATATTGGCTTTTGCCATACGTAGTCTCGTTCACTGTTAAGGAAAATGTTTTTAAGTAATTATGATACTATTTTCGATGCATAACCGCGGGACATATAATTAAACATTTATTATCTAAAACATTAGCAAATTACAAGACAATTTTCCTTTAATATGATTTCCGTTTACGATTTTCATGCAATTTAAAAATATTTGTAAGTATTTAAAAGGATTTTAAAAGAATTCCAAAAAGTATATGAATTTGCAAGAGATTTCACAAGATTTGAAAGATTTAAAAATATTTTTAAATGTTTAAATGATTTTAAGATATTTTAAGTAATTTTAAAATATTCTAAATTCCTTATTTTAATTTTTTTTATAATATTATAAGTACAGCAGTATTTTTCAGCGATTATTTTATAATATTAAAAAATAGACTCGTGAAGGAAATACTTGGGGTGGAAATATACCTACATATTCCCAATTATTATTACAAAAAAAAGCTTTGATTGGTCGACCCCTCGGATTATTTAAATTGAATTTGGAAATATTGAAACTGGATTGATTCAATTCAGTGTAGGGATCTTTTTTATCGACTGTCTACAGTTGCTCTTTCTCGAAGTGCACATAGCTTGCAACTTTTTAGTTTTTTATACCTCCTCGTTTTAAAAAAGGAAAAAAGAACCACTTATCGTCCTTTTTTCTTTATTTTTTTTTTCGTTTGAGAAAGAGGAAAGAAGAACCTTTCGATTATATCGTTTTCTCAGTTTACTATCTGTCGTGGGCGTTTTATTCACTAATTATACGTTTTCCCTTGTTGCAGGTAAGAATTAACCGACAAGCCTCTGACAAATATGGCTCATGTACAAAGAAACGTCACCACAATTCCAGGGAAGGTAAAGAATATTAAAACCGAATGCCATAGGCAATTATTAACCACCAGTCTCCCGTAAGTGCTTAACTGAATTGCATCTGCAAATTAAATAATCGTCAACCTTTTTTGCTCGGTTTTAATTACTACATTTAATATTAGCCTGAATTTACAGAATCAATTTTTCATGAATAATTTATTTTCTTATTAATTAATCAGAGAAAGTGCGCAAATTATTGAATCATTTTTTTTAAGATATTAATATTTTCTTTTCATTCAGAAAAGAAAATACTAATAATATTAAAAATATTAATATTACATTTTAAGAAAGATCTTATTTAAAAATTATTTTTTTCACTCAAGAACCTCACATTAATTTGATTAATTAATTAATTAATTAAATTTTGACTCAGTTTATTTATCAACCATTATTTTGTGGCTGTTATCGACTGAGTCAGGGCCGGTATAAGGTTCAGCTAGTCGTGTTGAGATGGCGCACATTTGCTGGAATTTGCAGCGCAAGTTATCGACTTTGTTTGCTTGCTTTATCGGCGATACTTATTTGCTCGTTTTTAATGTTGATTTAACATTTTTGAACAAATCGACTGATATGATATGACTATCAATTTAAGACTGTTGTATCCAAGTTCTCATTTCAAAACTTGACCTCTTCGTTTCACTTAATAAATATTATGATTAGATATTTTTTCGCTCTATAGCGTTAATCTTTTTTGAAATAGAACTTTGTCTATAGAGCGAAAAAATAGTTATTTGTAATACTTTTAACACGAAACGAAAAATTCGAAATTTAGATTTTTAGATTTCAAAGGATTTTACGGATTTTTAAATATTCCAAGGGATTTCAGAAGTTTGAAAGGCTTTTCGAGATTAGAAAGATTACGAGCGATTTTATCTGCTTTTAAAAAATTTCTAGAAATTTCGTACAAATTTACAAGTTTGGGGGACTTCGCATCCTACGCCATTGAGGGATTATATATTAATAATTATTTTCCTCCAAATAAATATTGAGAACCTTCAAAAATATTCTTCTTTCACATAAATTTATCAGAAATAATGCCTCGAAAATTAGTTTGATAATAAAAAACGAATTAATTAATCAGTTAACTCTATACTTTTCTTTATTTAAAATAATTTCGGGGAAGAGAAAAACGTTTGAAAGTATATGTATAAAAAATTTTATTTAATCATTTTTTTTTTAAGATATTAATATTTTCTTTTCATTCAGAAAAGAAAATACTAATAATATTAAAAATATTAATATTAAATTTCAAGAAAGATCTTATTTAAAATTTTTTAAATACAATTTATTCAAACATTGGATCGATTTGGCTTCTATTTCGTTCCCTTCATTCTCGAAAACTGTTTCACGAGAGGATCGATAATTCTTTTAAAAGACACGATCCAAATAGAAACAAATTAAGATTCAAACATTTTAGATTTGAAAATTTGACAAATTTCGATCATTTATGAGCATTTCTTGCTCGATATGCATCACTAGAATCGAGATCTTCTCCTCGAACCCTATTGTTATTCAGAAGGATACTAATTCGATATCAGACACAGTAGATGATACTTTGTCGCTCGCTTTACGATTTCTGTGGGAATATAAATTTTCCTCGTGAATGGTGTGTCCCTCAAGAAAAGGGGGGGAAGGAAGTTTAGAATTGTGATGAGGAGGTGAGCGGGGGGTGGATGAAGGTTGAGGGGAGCTTGAAAGAATTAAAAGCATTAAATTATTAATACCCTCCGGTGGGGTAAAATTGCGAGGGTCGTAAGCGTACCGAGCCAGGGGGCATCGCTCTGGGGAACTACGATGACGCTCTCCACAGTCTGCCTTCCTCTGTGCGTAATGTGTATCTGACACGTCCTTTTCGTGCCATGTGCGCATCAGCTGTGTGTTAAATCCCAAAATTATTGTACCTCGAATCTGCACTCGCTCTGTCGATTATTTGCAGCCGACCTATTGCATACATGCTATCCTAGGGACCTAGGGCATAGGGTTTCACCAGACCTAGCATAAATGACATAGGCACATGTTGATAGTTCATAGCACGAGACCTAGATATAAACGTGTGTCGAAAAAAATCTTTGGGGAGATAAAATTGAAAGCTTGTCTCTGTGACGGACGATTAGGCAGTAGACTCGTGCAAATGATCGATTTTCACGGTCTGCAGCAAAAGAGGACGTCAAATCCTGATGAGTTTGATGAAGATTTGAGGATAAGAATTGTGGGAATCATTTTTAATGGGCTCTAGGTATAAATCAAAGTGATTAGATATGGGGTATGTTGGATTTGGAAGAGTTTACTTTCAAACGGAGAAAAGATTAGAAAATGGAAAGGTGTAATCAATAGTTTTGTAAAGGTATAGTTTTGTAAAGGTATAGTTTCTACTGTAATAATTTCAAATTTTCTCTTTTATTTTTTGAGGTTTAATTATGGAAAATTTATTTCGAAAGGCAATAAAAATATAGTTTGATTTAATAAAATTAATAATATAAAATAGCAATAAAAAATATATAAAAAACAATTATTATACAAATTTAATACCTCCTCTATGAGGAAGCAAAGTAAATATAAAGCAAAAATAAATAGAAAGGTTGATACAAGTTCACCTAGTCTAGTAGTCTCCTTTTCACCTTTTTTAATTTGGTAAAGTTGAATCATTTGAAAGATTATTGATATTGATATTATACGATAACTTAGGGTCATTTCCGGTTTGAAAAAGTTTTCTGGATAATTAAAATAATAAGGGAAATCAGTATTTTAAAGCTAAATTATTATTATTTGATACTTGAAATTTTTTTTCATTTTTTGAATTATTTTAAACCCCTCCCCCCCGACCCCCAAAAAAGTTTAAACCCCCTTAAATCTGTATCAATTTCTTAAAATCTCTTAAAATTAATTAAAATCCTTAAAACTGTGTTTAAATCTTATGAAATCTTGAAATTCCTTGAAATTCTTAAAAATACTTTAAAATCCCTTGAAATCCTTTGAAGTGTCTTAGAAATTTCTTCAAATTCTTCTTTTTAAAGCTGTTTAAATATATGGTTTAAAATTATTATAAATGTATTAAATTTTTATGAAATCTTTTAATATTCCTTAAAATCTTTTGAAATGTCCTAAAATCCTTTAAAGTCTCTTCGAAATCTCTTTAAATTCTTTAAATCTTTTTAAATCCCTTTTGAAATCACTTAAAATATTTTTAAATCTTCTAGAATACTGCCAAATTCTTCGAAATTTCTTAAAAACACTTAAAATATCTTGAAATATTTGAATTTCTGTAAAATTTCTTGAAAAACCTTAAACTCTTTTCAATTCTGTTGAAATCATTTGAAGTCTCTTAAAATTTCTTGAATTACCTTCATATTACCTCAAATATCTTGAAATTTTTGAAATCCTTTGAAATTTTTTAAAAATCCCTTAAAATTTCTAAAATCACTTGAAATACCTTGCAATTTTTTTTAAATCAATTAAAATTTCCTAGAATCTGTTTAAATCTTTTGAAATACCTTCAATTCTTTAAAATCATAAAAAAAATATCTTGAAATATTGCTATTTGCAAAATAAATCTTTTAAAATCGTTTAAAATTCTTAAAATTAATGTCAATATCGAATTTCTTTGAATTATTTTCAAGTCACCTTGAATTATTTTGATTTGACCTTGAATTTTGTTCAACTCATCTCAAATTTTATTGGATTCACCTTGAATTTAATTAAACCCTCCTTGATTTGTTCAACGTTTTTTTGATTTCTTTAGAATTATTTTAAATTCTTTGGACTTCTTCTGAATTCTTTTAAATTCTTTTGATTTTCTTTGAATCTCTCCGAAATTCCTAATTTAAATTCTTTTTAAAATTAAATAACCAACCTTTCCCTCTTTTTGGCCCGGATAAGCGCCCTTCAGATGTCTGACAAATTCTCACTTGGCCTTTCGAATAATATTATCCAGATCTCAAAAGTGCTGATAAAAAATTCTAAATCGTCAAAGTTGTTCAAGAGGGTTCAGGTTTCCTGTTTAGGGATAATATTATGTCGTTCAGAGCTAGACATATTTCTTCAAAAAGCACGTGCAGAGCTCGAGTTGAGTCTCATGAATAAAAAAAGTATTTAAAACATTAAAAAGAAATAGAGAATATAAACAAATTTCTGAAAGATGACGTAAGTTCTTAGCTGTTTAATTATTGTATTGAATTTCTATGAAACGGAAGTTCGCAACACGTTTACAATAACGAAAACTTCTTTTTTTTTGTAAAACCTAAAATTTTTATAGACCTACAATTTTATTGCTTGA
The DNA here is from genome assembly GCA_904066015.1 of Synergus gifuensis. Taxonomy (NCBI): domain Eukaryota; kingdom Metazoa; phylum Arthropoda; class Insecta; order Hymenoptera; family Cynipidae; genus Synergus; species Synergus gifuensis. The sequence goes on along the minus strand of CAJFCO010000178.1, from coordinate 131,951 downwards.
AATGGTTCCATTTGATGTCCAAAAAAGTCCGAAAAAGTTTTATTCACGAAACCCTGTAAGACCACTTCTCAAAATCGATCCCTGTTTACAAATTTCCAAACTTGGAGAACTAAAGTTTCATTATTTTAAATCATCAAACTTTTTTGGACCTCTTTAGACATTAACTGGAATCATTTCAAACTATAAAATTTTAGGTGTCGTAATTTAGAGATTTTTAATGATTTTTTTTTTTTTTTAGGGGTTGATTTTAGGCGTGATCCTATAGGCGTAGGTGGATCAAACTTTTTTGGTCTTCTTTGGACATTAGATCATTTAAAAATTGCTTAAAAATAATAAAAGTTCACGTTTTGAAGTTGGAGGATTTATAATGATTTTTTTTTTTATGTTTAGGAGTTGATTTTGTGGATAATTCTAGAGTGATACTAGATGAAAGTGTTGTGAACTTCAATTTCATTTAATTGCTGAAGTTCGCCTTATTAAAATGATTTTTATTTAATATATCTTTGGAGATCTCGATAAAGACTCAAAAATTACACTGAGGACATTTTAATTAGCTAGTATCAATTACGATCAATAAGTAAACGAATCTTTAAAAAAATGAGATGAAAAAAAAATTTTCTCATGCCAACTTGACTTTCCGGTTGTTTCTTCATATCTGAACGAAAATAAATAAAATGAAGAGAGAAAAAAAAAAGAGAAAAATACGAAATTGTCCTCTTAGAGTGTCGTAATTCAGACTGCATTTTGCCATGTCCTTCTCCTTCTTCGTCGGTGGGATTATTAAGTAATAAAAATAGCCTTCACGTGCCATATGTGGTGGTAAAAGTGCACCATGCCCACATGGCACCCACGTTTAGATGCTCATCCTCTCAGAGGCTCATCGTCTGAATAAAAAAAAAAAGAAGAAAGGGAAGCAGAGAAAAGTTTAGGGAGGGGAGAGAACAAAATTTTTATCGAAAAAAATCTCTTGTCGCGCTTCGCGCTCAGTGTTTTGTATTCTTAATGTGTAAAGTACAAAATTTGTTTCTTATTTTGAAACGAAAAGAGAAATTTATTTATTTAAGATTCTATCGACACATTCTCAAGAGGAAAATATTTCAAATATTAATTTCAAAGAAATTTAGTAAAATTCAAAAGAATGGAAAATATTTCAAAAGTTGGAGGTAAATTTTCAAGGAATTGAAATTGTTTCATTCAAAATAATTGAAGATGATTTGATGAGATGTGAAGAGGAATTTAAGAAAATTTTGGGCGATTTCAGAAGAATTCAAATGAATTTAAGGTGAATTGAAAAAATTCTCAGAATTTCAAATGCTTTTTAAAAATTCCTTTTGCGATTAACAAGATTTCGAGATATTTTTAATGTTCTTAAAAATTTCAAGGGATCTTTAAGAGATCTTAAGTTATTTTTAGGAATTTCAAGGAATATTAACTGATTCTATGAAATTCGAAGGAATTTTTAAAGAATTTCAAAGATTTTGGGATTTTCAAGAAATTTTTTAAGGTTTCTAGGCATTTTTAATGATTAATGATTTTATACAATGTCTAAATTATTTTAAATGATTTCCTTCTCTGATGAGAATGTAAAAAACAAGATAATTTATTATTTATAATCTGAGAAATTGATATAAACTCGATGAAAAACATCACGGGATAGAAAGAAAAAAAGTAGAAAGGAAAATAAAGAAAAGAGTCTCTCGAGTTCTTATGGAATGAAATTTCACACGTCCGATGGCGACAAAGCTAGTGGATACAAGTGAGATGGTGTCAGACAATATGAAGGGGTAGAAAGGGGTGAATAAAAATCAGGAAGAGCGAAGCAGAGATGAGAGTTTCAAACTGCAGAGACTGCATTCTCTATGGAGATAGTCTCATTTTCACGATGCGGAACCACAACCTAATTGGGACTCGGTGCAGTTTCTCTAGAGTTGCTGTGTTACCGAATTTCGAGAGGTCGTTATTCACTTAGGTGAATGCACATTTCACAATCCAAGCTGAAAAAAGGATTTTCTCGCAATCTGTTTTTCTAAAAAAGTTTACTTAATTCCTTTTTCTAAATGACTAGAATGAATGGACTTCCCTTATTAATTACTCAAATCCATTTTCAGACCTCAGAATTCCAAATTCAACATTTCCCAGCTTTTCCTCGCTTCTGTCATTTTTCGTGGGTTTCAATAAACAAACCTTCGTAAAATAGCATTCAGTTCATTTTAAATTTATCATTCAAAAAAAAAAGTTACACTTTTAACCAGAACTATTCGACTCTTCCAAAAGATCGCAAATATTTGCAACTCTCTGTACCAGTTTTTAACTTTTCAACGTTTTAATGAGTGAAATATTTTTTTCCCAATCGGAACCAGCGGAATTTCGCTGATTCAAATTTAGAGAGAGGGAATTTTAAAGAATTTTAAATGTTTTGCAATTTTAAGGAATAATATTAATAGCATTCTAAGAGTTTGAAAAGATTCCAACGAATTTTAAGCGATTTCGAATGTTTTTGTGAAATTTCGGGGAATTTTAAGAGAACTCGAGAGATTTTTTATGATTTTAAAAAGATTTTGTAGAATTTCAAGAGATATTTCTGATTTTTAAAAGATTTTATGAAATTTTTAAGGATTTCATGGAATTTGATGTGATTTATAATAATTTAAATGTATTTTAAAGGATATAAAGGTGTTTTAATTGTTATCATAGAATTTTAAAGAATTTCAAGAAGTTTCTGGGAATTTTAAGAGATTTTCACGAATTTTAAGCAATTTTGGTTTTCGTGAAATTTTAAGAGATATAAAAAGGTTTTGGTATCTAAGAGATTTTAAACGTTCTCATGGAATTTCCAGGAATTTCCAGGAATTTAAGAGATTTTAATGAGTTTTAAAAGACTTAAGAATTTTTAAGGATTTTATTAAATTTTATGCAATTTATACTAATTTTAAGGGATTTCAAAAGATTTTGCTAATTTTTAAAAGATTTTATAAAATTTTTAATGATTTCATGGAATTTAATGAATTTTCTAATGATTTTAAGAGATTTTAAATGTTAAAAAACTTCAAGATGTTTCTAGGAATTTCTAGAGAGATTTCACGAATTTTTACGTGGATTTTAAGAGATTAATGATTTTGATGGTTTTTGTGAATTTTTGAGGATTTTCAAGAGGTTTCTAGGAATTTAAAGAAGTTTTAACGAATTTTAAAGAATTTCGAAGTTTTTCTTTGGCTCTTAAAGAAATTTGACACTTTTTAAATAATTTTTAGGAAATTCAAAAGATTTTTAGGATCTTAAAAAGATTTCGTAGAATTTTTAAGGATTTCATGGAATTTGATAAGATTTCTAATATTTTTAATGAATTTTAAAGAATATAAAAGAGATTTTAATTGTTATAATAGAATTGGAAAGAATTTCAAGAATTTTCTGGAAATTTTAAGAGAATTCAATAAATTTTAATGATTTTGAAAAGTCTTTATTGCAATTTTAAGGATTTTATTTTTTATGAGATTTCTAATAATTTTAAAGGATTTCAAGAGATTTTTCAGATTTTTAAAAGATTTTATGCGATTTTTAAGGATTTCTTGGAATTTAATGTGATCTGTAATACTTTTAAGATTTTAAAAGATATAAAGGGGTTTTAAATGTTATCGTAGATTTTTAAAGAGTTTCAAGAAGTTTCTGGGAATTTTAAAGAGGTATTCTAGGGATTTCTAGGGATTTTTATGACTTTCAAAAAATCCTGTGGGAGTTAAAGAATTTTAAAACTTTTTAAGGAATTTTATCGAGGAATATCAAAAGATTTTTATGTTTTTATAGAATTTACAAGCATTTCTAAGGTTTTCGTAAAATTTAAAATCTTTTAAAAATTCTCATTTTTAAAAGATTTTGTAAAATTTTTAAGATTTTCATGGAATTTTATTTTCGAGTCATTTCGTTACACTACTTTTTTAAGACAGGATTATCTATATTATCTAATATTTTCCAAAGTTCCAAAGAGAGTATATGACAAATTCTTTCATAACATTTTATAGGATTTTAAATATTACAGTAAAAATTTAAGAAATTTAAAGATGTTTCTAATAGGAATTTCAAGAAATTTCAATGAAATTTAAGACATTTCCAAAGTTGTCATAAATTTGAGTGATATTATACGAAATTTTAGAAAAATTTCAATAGTATCTTTACTGAAAATTTGTTCGCATTTTGAATATACTTTTCTGTCAGGGAAATTTTTCTGAAAGTCAGGGAGAAGTTAGATTATGTTTATTATCAAATATTTCCCAAAGTTCCAAAGAGAGCTAGTATATGACATTTTTTTTCAAAATTGGTATTCAGTTATGAAGTTTGTTTTTTTCGAGAATAGTCGTGATCCTGATTCGACGGAGCGGTTACGCGTCAACGCGAGGGTATAACGAAAGGATATTCAGCCTTGGAGCGAAAAAACGTAACGGTCATTCGCCCGCAAGGTGAAGAAAAGTTAGCCGAAGCCAGGCACTGACCGGAGCCAAGGAGACGCTTCGAGCGATCGGTGATTCCTGTCCGCTCCGACGAGCCTCGGTCGACCGGCTGTCCCACCCCTGCCCCCGCCCTTTTCCTGACCATCCGTTTTGCTCTTTCTTTCCTCCTTTCCTTTTCTCGCTATCACGTTCTTTCTTCGCCAAGACCGGTCTCGGAAAATTACTCCTCATTGCAATCTTCCCGATTGCTTACGAGAAATTTCTCACTTCCACTGCGTCTCCAAAAATCGGGTTAAAAATGAGCTATTATTTTCATAAGGGTTAACTTGTACCCCCACAGGGTGGCCACATGTCAGGGAAGTCAGGGAAATGATTTCAAGAGATTTTCAATAATTTTAAAAGATTTTGAGAGGTTTCTAGTAATTTAACCCTTAGCTGCCACACTGGGGTCGATTTGGCCCCAGGATTTTTTGTTTTTTTTTGACCCCATTCAATTTTTACCACTTCATATAAACATTTTTTATTAATACTAAATATTTTTTTTTCATAAATGTATCGAGTGAGCCTTCTAAAATAACTCTTAAAAATTACTAGCAAATTTTTTTTACGTCGAGAAAGTCAATAGTTGCTTGGCAACACAATTTTTTATCCACGAAATGCCCCAGTGTGGCAGCTAAGGGTTAAAGAGATTACAAGAGATTTGTATAATATTTAAAAGGTTTAGTAAAATCTTAAAGGACTTGTATGAAATTTAAAGATTTTTAAGAAATTTTGGGAAATTAAAAGAATTTTAAGGAATTTTAAAGTATTTCGAAAACTTTGTAAGAATTTTAAGAAATTTTGATTTTTTAAAGTAATTTGAAGGGATTTTAATGCTCCTTGTGGAATTTTAAAGGATTTCATGAGATTTTTATCATTTTTAAAAGATTTTGTAGAATTTTATAAAATTTGAAGAGATTTTTACGTATTTTAAGGGATTTAAAAGTTTTTTATGGGATTATAAAGGGTTTTAAGAAACTTGAATGAGTTTTAAGAAATTTTAAGGGATTTTAATGTTTGTCATGGAATTTTAAAGGATTTCATGAGATTTTTAAAAGATTTGTAAAAGATTTTATGGAATTTTACAAAATTTTAAGAGATTTTTACGTATTTTAAAGGATTTAAAAATTTTTCATGGGATTATAAAGGATTTTCAGAAACTTGAAAGATTTTTAAGAAATTTTAAGGGATTTTAATGTTCCTCGTGGAATTTTATAGGATTTCATAAGGTTTTTATGATTTTTAAAACATTTTGTAGAATTTTATAAAATTTTAAGAGATTTTTACGTATTTTAACGGATTTTAATGTTTATCATGGAATTTTAAAGGATTTCATGAGATTTTTATGATTTTTAAAAGATTTTTAAAAGATTTTGTGGAATTTTACAAAATTTTAAGAAATTTGTACGTATTTTAAAGGATTTAAAAATTTTATATGGGATTATAAAGGATTTTAAGAAACTTGGAAGAATTTTAAGAAATTTTGATTTTTTTAAAGCGATTTTAAGGGATTTGATTGAAATTTTAAAGAATCTTATAAGATTTTTATGCTTTATAAAAAATTTCGTAAAATGTTATGTAATTTCAAAAGGTTTTCAGGAGTTTTAAGAAGCTTGTAAAAATTTTAAGAAATGTTGACATTTTAAAGAATTTTTAATAGAGTTGGAAAAAGTTATAAACGGTTTTTTTAGAGATTTCATAAAATGTAAAAAAATTTTAACCGATTTTAATGAATTTGAAGAGATTTCAAGATGTTTCAAGAGATTTTAATGAACTCCAAGGAATTGTGATATATTTTAAATGATTTTAAAATTTTCAAACGTAGAAGGTTTAAAACATTCTTAAAATCACTTATAATGAATTAAAATCTCTTAAAAATCATTAAACTCTCTTGAATTCTTTAGAAATCCATTTAAATTCTTTACAATCACTTAAAATCTCTTAAAATACCTTGAAATTTTTTTTATTCTTTTTTAATTTCTGAAATATTTTGAAATCCGTTTAAATCCTTTTAAAACTTTTTAAATAACTTCAAATTGCTTGACATTCTTTAAAATCATGCAAACTGTCTTGAAAACTTATGAAATCTTTTGAAATCATTTTAAATCTCTTAGATTGAAATATCTTTAAATACCTTCAAATTCTTTGACAGTTTTTTAAATGATATTAAATCGCTTAACATTCTATAAAATTACAAAAAATGTCTAGAAATCTTACGAAATCTCTTCAAAACCCCGAATTTTTTTGGAATTCTTTATAAAATTCTTTATAAATTCCTTGACATTTTCTTCAAATCACTTAAAATGTCTTGATACCTCTTTGAAAATATTGATTCATTTGTATTGAAAATAGTTCTGCATGAAAGAAACTTCTAATGCCTATTATTATTTTTAGTTGGAACATTATCTCTTGTTAAGTAAAATTGAGAAAAAAATGTTTCCTTCATTTAAACATTCAAAACTTCTGTTACATAAAGTATTTTTATTTTTTCCATTATATAAAAAAAAAATTACAATTTTTGTTCTATTATATTACAACAAAGTTTAAAATGAGTCATAAATTTAAAAAAATCTTTGCGGTAAATATAAATATGTTACTTTTAGTTATCCAAGAAAATTAATAAAACTTGACCATGAAAAAGCAGGAAATGACCGGAAATTTGAAATCCTCCGTCGAATCGTCACCCTTTGTCTCTTTTAAACGGGTAAAATTGATCAGAATCTTAAAATAAATAGTTTCAACAAAAACCCTATGTAAAGTGCACAGAAGAATAAACTATCCCACGCCCCGGAAAAATCTTACTCAATTTATAATGTGAGTGCTCCCTTTTACATTCGTATGGTTACATCTCTTTCAGTAGGTGTAGAGGACACGTGTAACGGTGCTAATATATTGCAGAGGATATGGAAGCCTGCTCTATTAAAAAAAAAAAATAAACCAGTAAAACGTGTATGTAATTTTAAAATGTGCCTCAAAATAACATGAGTACTTCTCGTTTTATCATGTCCATGCACTTTTATCCACTCGTAATTGCGAAGACTTGGGACAGTAAACTAAAAAACGTGAAAAGTAAATGCAAAATGGACGTATGTAATAATAAAAGAAAATGAGAGGTTGATGCCATTGCTGGCGAAATGCTTGGACTGCTTGTACTTTAGCCACTGCTTACCAGATCACGTTGGCTCTCAACCACAAACAACACCTTCCTTTTTTACATCTGGCCTTGGCGGGACTTTTAAACGGTCCCCCGCTATGTAACCACCGTCGAGTTGAAGTTAATACTTTCTTCTTATTCTTATTCTTCCTCTTCTTATCGAATCTACAACCCAATCAGGATCTTGTCTTCCTTCGAGCGATCCTATATTCTTTCAACTTAAAAGAGTTGCACTCACACTCATTCACATTTCTTCCACGTCTTCTCCACGCTATTTATATCCCTTACTCTTCTTGCAAAGGATTGTAAACATCCTCATTTCAGAACATTTTTTTACCAAAAAATTAACTCTTCATTCCTTAGAGTATGTTTTCAGATACAAATTCCGCTGGTTTTTCGTTTCGATAGTTCAAAGTTTCGTCAACAGATGGCGCGCGGTCGCCACGTCACAGATTTAGCATCGAGTTTACCATCTAGGAACCGTGTATTCCACGTCAGCGAGCCGACTAGAGAGTCGCCCCCACTCTTGTACTTCGCGAAGTACTTTTAAGTATTTTCAGTTGATTTTAAGAAATTTCAAGGATTTTTTAAAAGAATTTTAAAAGATTTTGGGGTTTCTAAGAGATTTTTACAGATTTCCAGAGATTTTTAAAGATTTTAAAGAATTTTAGGTGATTTAATGGCATTTAAAAATATTTCAAAGAATTCGAAGGTATTTAAAAATATTTAAAAGGATGTTAACGGATTTCCAAATATTTTTTAAAAAATATTTTTAATTTCAAAAAATTTTAAGAGATTTCACGTGATTGTAAGGGATTTCAATGGATTTGTAAAGAATTCAAGAGAGTTTAAGTTTTTTTAACAGGTTTTAATGTGATCCAAGGAATTTTGAAATCTTTTAAATGATTTCAGGGTTTTTATAAAAGATTTAAAAGATTCTAAAGAATTGCAAGTAATTTTAAGAGATTTGAATTGATTTCCTCCACATTAGAATCAATTCCTTGAAATTTCTTAAAGCTTTTTGAAATACCCTAAAATCTCTTAAAATCTCTTGAAATCACTTTAAATTATTTTAAATCTTTAAAAATTCTTTGAAAACTTTTAAAATATTTTTAAATTTTCTAGAATACTGCCAAATTCTTTGAGATTCCTTAAAAATACTTAAAATGTCTTGAAATATTTGAATTTCTTCAAAATTTCTTGAAAATGGTTACTCTTCTCAATTTTTTTGAAATCTCTATTTATTTTAAAATATTTTAAAATCATTTTAAATCTCTTAAAATTTCTTGAATTACCTTAAAATTACCTCAAATATCTTGAAATCTTTCAAATTCTTTAAAAATCTCTTAAAATTTATAAAATCACTTCAAATTTTTTTTTAAATCTTTTGAAATTCCTTCAATTTTTTAAAACTATTTAGAATATCTTGAAAATCGTTAAACACTCTTGAATTCTTTAGAAATACATTGGAATTCCTTACAATCTTAAAATCCTTTGAAATTTTATTTATTTATTTATTAAATTTTTTAAAACCCTTTGAAATATTTTAAGAAATTGCAAGTAATTGTAAGGGATTTCAATGGATTTCTGAAGAATTTAAAAGAGTTTAAGGATTTTCAACTGATTTTAAAAAACTCCAAGGGATTTTATACAAGGTTTAAAAGATTCTAAAGAATTTCAAGTGATTTTAAGGGATTTCATTTGATTTCCTCCATATTAACAAATTAACCAATTCCTTGAAATTTCTTAAAAATAGATCTTGAAAAATATCTTGAAAATCATGAAATACTCTTGAATCCTTCAGAAATACATTGGAATTCCTTACAATCACATGACATCACTTGAAAGCTCTTAAAATCCCTTTCAATTTTATTTATCTATTTACTTTTTAAATCTTTTAAAACCCTTTGAAATATTTTGAAATCCGTTCAAATTTAAAGTAATTTAAAAATATTTCAAAGGGTTTTTAAAGGTTTGGAAAAAAAAATTTGTTTAATTTCAAGGTATTTTAAGAAATTACAAATAATTGTAAGGGGTTTCAATGGATTTCTAATGAATTCAAGAGAGTTTAAGGATTTTCAACAGATTTTAATAAACTCCAAGGGATTTTGATACATTTTAAATAATTTTAAGATTTTTCTAGAAGGTTTAATAGATTCTGAAGAATTTCAAGTAATTTTAAGGGATTTCATTCGATTTCCTCCACATTAGAATCAACTCCTTAAAATTTCTTAAAAATCCTCAGAATCTCTTGAAAATCACTAAACTCTCTTGAATTCTTTAGAAATACATTGAAATTCCTTACAATTACTTGAAATCTCTTAAAATCTCTTAAAATCCTTTAAAATATTTTGAAATTCGTTCAAATCATTTTAAATCTTTTTAAATAACTTCAAATTCCTCGACATTCTTTACAATCATTCAAACTGTCTTGAAAACTGATTAAATCTCTTAGAGTCCTTTGAAATATTTTTAAACGACTTTAACTCACTTGAAATTTTTTTAGATCTCTTGAAAATCCAAAAATCTTTTGAAATTCTTTAAAAATTCCTTAAAATTTCTTAAAATAAATTGAAAGTATTCAAGAGTACTTCGTGAAGAACAAGAGTGGGGGTAACTAGAGATTCGGCTCGCTGACGCGGAGTATATGGTTACTATAGATGGTAAACTCGATGCTAAATCTGTGACGTAGCAATTCCCTGCATCAAAGTAATTATAAATTTCACCGGCAGAGTGGTTTTCATAAATTCTATTGGTTGCTTTAAATTCGGAAGCAGGAAGAGCATTCACTCGTGGAAAAATAGTCACATTGAAAAATGCAATTGTTTTTTCTGACCAGTGCGGTTTTCGGGGCGAGGTTTACCTTTTTTCATGCCACTGAACGAAAAGCAAAATCGTGACTTGTTTTCATGAGAACGTTGACGTCGCGCCTGAGTAGGGGCGCAAATAAGATTTGCACGTAAATCGTTTGTTTGCTCCACTCCTCGCGACAGGCGCGAAGTGTTAAAGGAAAAAAGGACCAAAAAAAGACAATGCGGAGAAAACACAATTTCTTATTCAGCGGTAAACACATCAAGATAGTCACTCGGCATTTATTCTCTTTTTTGCCTCGCAAATTGAGTAATTTTACTTTATTGACGAGTGGCAAGTACCAAGAACGCGCATAATTTTTCTTGATCGTAAACGACAAACAGAATTGACCCAGATTCACTTATAGTTTTATTCATGTAGTCATTTTCCCATTCATTAATAGCACTTGACTTTTAATAACGTATTTTGTATAATTTGAATCGCATAAGGTAATTTAGTACTTGGAAGCTTTCTGAAAAATTGAAAAGAAAGTTTGTAACTCGTAGTAAAAACCGGTTGCTAATTGGACTGCAGCTTTTGTTTATTGTAGTTTTTGTAAAAAACCTTTTTCTTCTAGTAAAGAGTTAATTTTTCAATGCAAAGGCGGGAAATGAAGCTTCCTTAATTTTCAGAGGGTGGGGTTTTTATCCCCTTATGGGAGGATTCAATTCTTTACCTAAATTATGTAGTAAATTAGGAGAAAGTTTGAAAAAACTTTTTCGAATAATCAATTTGAATATTTGTATTTAATACTTGCAACTTTTGTTAAATCTCTTGAAATCTTTTGAGTTATTTAAAAATTTTTTAAAAAGAAACTTTAGAATCCCGTCAAATCCCTAGTAACTCCTTAAAATCACTTGAATTCTTTGAAATCCTGCAAAATTTCTTGAAAATCCTGACTTTTTTTTGAAATTCTTTCAACTTCTTTAAAATGATTTAAAATTTCTCGAAATTCGCTAAAATGTCTTGAAATCTTATAAAGTCTCTTTTAAATTCTAAAACCTTTTTGAATTCATTAAAAATACCTGGAAATTCCTGGAAATTCTTTAAAATTTTTAAGTTCTTCCAAAAGTCTTTTGAAATCTCGTCAAATCTTCAGTAATTCTTTAATATTACTTGAAATTTCTTCGAAATCTCTTAAAATTCCTTAAAATTCGTTAAATCGTTTTAAATCGCTTAAATTACCTTAAAATTCTTTTAAAACACGTAAAATCTCTTAAAATCCTTTAGATTATTTTAAATCCCTTAAAAATTTCTTGAAATTCTTGAAAATCCTGCTTTTTTGTAATCCCTTTAACTTCTTTAAAATAATTTAAAATATCCTTCGAAATTCACTAAAATGTCTTGAAATCTTATAAAATCTCTTCCAAATCCTAAAACCTTTTTGAATTCATTAAAAATCCCTTTAAATTCCTTAAAATTTTAAAGTCATATTAAGTCGTTTGAAATCTGGTCAAATCTTAAGTAATTCTTTAACATCACTTGAAATCTCTTCGAAATCTCTTAAAATTCCTTAAAATTCGTTAAATCGTTTTAAATCGCTTAAATTCCCTTAAAATTATTTTAAATCACATAAAATTTCTTAAAATCGATTATTTTAAATCCCTTAAAAATTTCTTAGAAACTTGCAAAAATCCTGAATCTGTTTAAATATATCTTTAAATATCTTTCTTTTAGCTGTTTTTCAATTCTTTAAAAATTCCTTGAAATTCCTTAAAATCACTTGAAATCTTGTGCTTGAAAATCATGGTTGTTAATAATTAATTACATCTGTAATTACATTACTGGAGTAATTAATAATTACATAGAAAAATTATAATTATACTGAAAATAATAACTATTTAATTACAAAAGAAAAATGGAAATTACATTCAAAATATGTAATAATTACACAAGAAAATTGTAATTGTACCGTAATTAATTACAGTTTTAATTATTTATATATCGTAATTAATTACGGCATAATTACAATTTTCTTGTGTAATTATTAATTATTTTGAATTTAATTTCCATTTTTCTTTCGTAATTATTAATTATTCCGAGGAAAATTGCAATTTTTTTTATGTAATTAGTAATTGAAAATGAATAATTTACCATTTTTTGCAACCCTGTTGAAAATCATTAATTCAGACTTTCTAAAATCTTTTTTAGTCAGTTTAAATCGCTTGAATTTCTTTAAATTCATTAAAATGTCTTGGAATTTAATGAAATCTTTTAAAAATCTTTAAAATTCTTAGAATTCTTAAAAATTCTTTGAAATTACTTTAAATCACTTAAAGTATCTTGAAATTTTTTAAATCTCTTTAAATAATTGATTAAGAGATAAGAGATGATGTTAAAAATTTACCAGCTGCTTTGAGTGCAATAAATGCATCATTCTTTCAACATCTATGACAAGTCCTTGAATCTCGTAATGTGTGCATAGTTCATCATTGCAAATATGACTATAATCACTAGTTGAAACCAGTTTTGTCCACGCGATAGTTATACAATACAAAAGAGTGGTAAAGTGCTGCTATAAAGAACAACAAAAAGACAGTAACTCAAAAATGGCGAATAACATTCTTTCCTCTAATTTCTGCTAGAAAGTCACGCGTTTCAATTCAAAGCTTAGGCTACAATTTCACATCGAGTTGGAGAACTTGAAGAACCCAGATCGTAACTCTGTAATTTGTCGCGCTTCACAAAGCTCGCGAAAGGTTTCTAGTACCCCTAACTCGTAGCGAATTATCGTCATAAATCAGCAAAAGTTGGCTGAAAACCAGAAGGCAGTGCGCGAAGGACCCTTGAATTGAATCGCGATTGAACGGAGAGTGACATCATCAACTCGCAAACGTAATTCCTTTCACTCCTTTGAAAAACAATAATATGTACCTCCGTCTAGAGGAAAACGTTAGGAAAGCCATGAGCTGCATTTCATTCTACAACTTGTATTTAAAAGGCATTGATTTACGATTATCTTTACTTTTACATGTCAGATTTATGTCTCACTGGTCTTTCATTCTTGTCTCTAAATGTCAACTGAATATTTCGGCCTCAGATTCTGACACATATTGCCATTATATTTGTCGCAAGCAGTACGTTACACTTTTTTATACAACTCATGTCTGATGTAATACAGAGTTGTGCAAATGTTTTTCACCTGAGTCACATGTTTCTGATGCTCATAAAATTCTACGGAATCTTTTAAAAATATAAAAAATCTTTTAAAATCCTTTAAAATTCCACGACAAACTTTAACATTGCTTAAAATTTGTAAAGATCGCTCAATTTTATATTGAAACCACTTGAACTTCGTTAAAATTTTATGACCACCTTGGAAATTTATTTAAATTCCTTAAAATTTCTTAAAATGTCTTATGATTTTTTAAAATTCCATGAAAATTTTTAAACTTCCTCAAAATTTTATGAAATTTCTTAGAATTTCTTAAAATTTCATAAAATCGCTTGAAATTTCTTAATATCATGAAATTCATTAGTTACACTAAATCCTAGGGTGTCAATTTTTGACTCAAAAGTTTATCAAAGTTTTCCACAATGGAAAAGCAATGATATCTATGTAGGAATATGTAAATTTTCAATTGTTGTAATTCTTCAATTGTTTTTCCATTGTGCAAAACCTTAATTCACTATTGGATCAAAATTTGATACCTTCGAATTCAGTGTGTGGTTTCACCAAATTTTTTTAAATTCCTCAAAATTTCATTTAGGCCAGGGAATTTTTTGTATTTTATTGAAAAATCGACTTTTTTTTACTTTGTCTACTTTTTATTCTCTTTCTAACTTATCAAATTAAAAAGAAAATTTTTTCAAGAATCACAAGAAGGAAATAAAAAAATTGATCATTAATTCGTATTTAGAGAGATATTTTACATATCGAATTGACGTAATTTATTTATAAAACTAACAAAATGTCATTTATTTATGTTTCAGGTAAGCTTAAATCCAGATCTTATTCATTGACATCAAGAATGGTTCTGTGGGACCGGCAAACCGAGAAATGACCAGGGAAAAACCAGGAAATGACCGGGAATTTAATTAAAAAATCAGGAGTTTACTTTTTTTAATAATTACATATCTAAACTATAATGGTTGAAGTTTCAGACGTCCAGAAGTCTGACGATTGTTTTTACATTTATTGGAATAAAGATATAAAAAAAAAATTTTCAAAGTTTTTAAAACTCAAAATTTTCATTTACTAGCAAAAATTTACCTGGAATTATCCGGGATTTTAAGAGATCTCATAAAGATTTAAAAAATTATAAAAGGGTTTCAAGAGATAAAAAGACCTTAAAGAATTTTAAAAAATTTCAAGGGATGCTCAGAGATTTTAATCGATTTTTGGGATTAAAGGCGATTTTTAAAATAGTTGAAAATAGTTATTAAATATCCCTAAACCTGGAATTACAACATCATTTAATTGAAATAGGAGCTACATC
>CAJFCO010000178.1:69124-113357 GCA_904066015.1 Synergus gifuensis | reverse complement strand
AATTGTAAGGAATTTAAAGATGTTTCTAGGAATTTCAAGAGATTTTCTGGAATTTTAAGGAATTTAAATTTTTTCGTGAAATTTGAAGGATTTCCCAAATTTTTTTGAGAAACTAAAAGAATTTGTGGAAACTTTAAAGGATTTCATTGATTATTAAGAAATTTAAAGGGATTACGTGAAATTTTAAACGATTTTAAGAAGCTTTTGTGAGAATTTATGAAATCTTGACAGTTTTAAGGGGATGTGATACTTTACCATAAGAGCAATTTAGTTTACCCTATTATACATTCATAATAATAAATACTTGTAGCTAATATGAGTCAATTATTATTATTATCAATTATCAAAATTATTAATTAATTGACTCTTATTTACTAAAAATATTTATTATTATGAATGTATAATTGGTATAACTAATTTGCTCTTATGGTAAAGTATCACATGCCCTTAAAGTAATTTTAAGGAATTGTAAAGTTTTTCTTGAAATTTTAAACGATTTTAACTATGATTTTTAAAATATTTTGTGAAATTTTAAAAGATTTCATGGAATTTAATTTTAAATGTAGTAAAATTGTAAGGAATTTAAAGATGTTTCTAGGAATTTCAAGAGATTTTCGAGAATTTTAAAGGATTTCAGTTTTTTTGTGTTTGAAGGATTTCAAATTCTTTTGGAGAATTTAAAAAAAATTAGGCAAACTTTCAAGGATTTCATTGATTATTAAGAAACTTGAAGGGATTACGTGAAGTTTTAAGAGATTTTGAAGGTTGTTGTGAAATTTTAAAGGACTTGAAAAGAATTTAACGAATTTTAGAGATTTTTTTACGAATTTTAAGTGATTTTAAAGTATGCCGTGTAATCTATAGGATTTTAAGAGAATTTTATATTTTTAAAAGATTCCATAGAATTCTAAGAGATTTCCAAAAATATCATGGTTTTTCAAAAGATTTAAAGTGAAGATATACGAAATCTTGAAAAATTTCAGTATTAGCATTATTAGTAAAGCTTTATTCACATTTTTACTACTTTCCTCTCAGGGAAATTTGTCTAAGTCAGGGAAAAGTCAGGAAAATTGAAAAATTGAATCATGTGGCCATTTTGATATATTAACTAGCTCTGAAATTGTATCTACTTTTATGCTCATTCAATGAGTTCTTTGCTTTATAGAAACATATAAATTTTCTTTTTCATAAAGGAAGCTTTAAGTTTGGATAAAAATTGTTTTCTTCTTAACTTTTCTTTCTAATTGAAATTATAATTTATCAATTTTATTAAACCAATCTATATGCCTCAAAAGAAAATCTTTTACTTTCATACATAAACTTTGAATTTTGAAAATTTGGAGACTTGCAGTTGAAAAATTAATTTCTACAAAATTATTAATTAACATAACTTCTTTATTTTTCAATCAAGTGTCCGGATATCAGGAAAATTTTTCAGGACATTAAATTAGGTAATACATATATTCAGTTTCCAAAAAAAAGGTTTCTTCCAATATATTTTAAGGGGTATATATGTATATTAGAAAAAATTGTTTTTTTTTTAAACTGGATTTTGCTACCTCTAAAAAGCTTCCTCTATGAGAAAGCAAACTGAAAATTAGTTTTTAATAATACTCCAAAATTAAAAGCGAATCAAGCCAGGAAAATGTGTTCAATATAGTTGCTTCTCGAGTGTAGCAGCATCGTCGAAGAAATGGTAATTTTATCGTGTTATTTCCGACAAGGTCGAAAGAAAAAGAGGTGGAGAAGAGGAGGGAGTGCAATATTTTTGTGGATATGAACTCGATCTTGCACGAAGGTGGATTGAGAAACCGGTTTATCTCGAATGTGAGAATCGATGATTGAGGGGCCTTGAAGAGGAAGCATCACTCGAAAAGCGGATAAAGCGGCCATCGTCAGATCGGAAGAACTTTAAGCCCAAACTTTGTGCAGACTCTTCACCTCGGATGGTCGAAGAAGCCGGAAACGATGAAAAGGTGTACGAGGAGGAAAATACGTCATGAAGGGGCAAAAGGGGAAGAAGAAGAGGGACCCAGTCAGTCGTTGGATTTGCATTTTGATAAGAAATCCCTCGGAAAGTTTCTCGAAGATAGGAAACCTCTTTACGTCTCTCTTCAAGTTTAGTCCTTCTCTTTTATATTTCTCCCGCCTCTTTTTCCCCATTCCTTTTCTCCTCTGTCATCGTGTTTTCTTCTTACCTCATTACGCCGTATTAGCTTATTCGACCCGCTTCGTCCACCGGGGCGCGAAGTTGTTCCCGGTTGCAAGGAAAAAGTAGAAGAATTGTCAATTAAATCGCAAGACTTGAGCTCCAGACCGGCAGAAAGAAGGGGATTGCGAATAAAAAGTTCTGTGAAGAAAAACGACCGCGAAACTTTTCTGAACATGTCAATTAAAAACTGACGCTCGGAGCTGAAGGAGGGATGAAATCCGTGGAATTATTACATGAAAAGTTTGGGGAAAAGTCACGATAATCGAATCGGAATTTCTTTTGAATAAAGAAAAAAAAGAGAAGAAAAGAAGGGAAGGTTTCAATGAAAATCTCTAGTCACGTGCAGAGCGATTCGTCTCGCTGGAACTTTCGACATGAATTGCAGCAATTAAACTTTTCAAAGCTGATCTCGATCGAGCTCTAGTGTCTGTCGCTCACAAGTTCCCTAAGTCGATAATATCAGCTGGGAAAATTTGTCAAATTTGCGAGAGGAAATGACTAATGATTCTGGAACTATTTTTTCGAATAATTGATGTCTCGTTTTGGTTTTATTGAAGAGATTATTCTTCAATTTAATAGAATTTGATGATCAACGCCATACCAATAATCTACCCACGAGATTGATCACGTGTGTGTCGGATTTCCTGAATTTTAATCCAATGTATGCACATACATATTTCAATTTGCAAACTAAATCGACACGGGAATCCTGTTTACTTTTCTATGCATGGATTCAATTCCTTGGGGAAAATTGTGTTCAGCGTATATGTAAAATATTAAAATTACATTTCTACAAAGGATAGATTTACGAAATATTGTTTTCGTATTTTAATCAGACTCAGATTTGGGATTTGAGGATTCAATGCGTCTTTATTTTGGACTTTATCTCGATTGAATTGATATTTAAAAGGCCTTTCGAGTATATCATAAATTTCGGTGTCCCCTGCCCTTGTGCAGTGGTAAAAGTCAATCGCTAGCCGACGACTGGTCGTTTACAATTTGCAATTTACAACGAGCGAGTTGACGATTTACAATTTAAATGGAACCCCATTGTCTCCGTAACCCCTTCGCCAGCTTATGAAAAAGGCTACCCACCCTCGGCTGCCTTGGTTGCACCCTCCACCCCAGCGTCAGCTGGAATACTTTCATTTTGAACATTCAGCAATTTCAGCCTCGAGTCTATAGTTTTCGCTAGCGAGCACGGCGAATTGCGCGTTCCGCTTCGCGTTTTACATTCTATAAGCGTATCACGTGTGCTTGCTCGATTTTCAACAATCCTTTTTATTTTTTAGCGAATGTGCTCGCCTGCACCTTATTGCGTTCATATTTCGTCGCACCCAATCTAAAAGTTAGTTCCCTTTTGATTCCTTGTTAAAATCGTTTGCAAGTTTTTTGAAAAGCCATAAATCTGGTATTTTTTGTTGGGAGCTTGTAAATTGAATCACTTTCTGACGGCGAAAACATTAGCGGTTGAAATCTAAGCCTTTTTAAGGGTAAAAGAAAAATTTCCACCTTTAATTTTGTAGTAGTACTTCTTTATTTTATAAATATAATGACAACCTTAATTGTTTGCTAGTAAGTTTAGCAAACACATTTTTCTCTGTACAGTTTGAAGAAAAAAAGTGTTACTTGTTTTTAATTACGGGGGTGGAAAGCAACCCCTAGTGATAAACGACTTTTCGAAAATCACCAAGTCGACTTAAAAACCAAAAAGCGCCCACCATTTACAATAGATTTTAAGACATGGAACATTATTTTTAATAATCTCCCACATAATAGTAGGGGTGAGAATACTCGGACACACCCCTAAAACCCACCCTCTATGGAAAACATTAAAAAATCATAAAATCGACTTAAAAACCAAGAAACCCACCACTTGCAGCAGATTTTAAAACATGGAAAATTATTTTTGATAATCCCCCACATAATAGTCGTGGATAGAACATTCGGACTCACCCTTAAAAACCACCCCCTATGAAAAATACACTAAAGAAATAATAAAATCGACTTAAAAACCAAAAAGACTATCACCCACAACAGATTTTAATATGTGAAAAATTGTCACTAATAATATTCTTCTTTATAGGAGGGGTGAGAATACTCGGACCCACCCCTAAAACCCAACCCCTATGCAAAACACCAAAAAGCCTAAAACTTACAGCAGATTTCAAAACGTGGAAAATTATCTTTAATAATCCTCCAAATAATAGTGGGAGTCCCTAAAAAACTTGTAAAATCTCTAAATCCTAAAGTAGGAATCCCTAAAACCCTCCCCTTATAAAAACGCACAGAAAAAGTAACAAAATCGACTTAAAAACTATAAACCCACCACTTACAACGGATGTTAATGTGTAAAAAGTTATCGCTAATAATATCCTTTTTTATAGAGGGGGTGAGAATATTCGCACCCGCCCCTAAAATCCACCCCTTATGGAAAATACGAAGAAGTCCCTTAAACAGATTTTAAGACGTGGAAAATTCTTTTTAATCATCCCCAACATAACAATAAGTGTGAGAATACTCGGAGTCACCCTTAAAACCCACCCTCTATAAAAAACACTGAGAAAATAACAAAATCGACTTAAAAACTATAAAACCCACCACCTACAACTTATTTTAATATGTAAAAAGTTGCCGCTAATAATATCAGGGTGTCTAGCGGACTGGGAAACCGGGAAAAAACCGGGAATTTTATTTGACCTGGAAAAAACCGGGAAAAACCCGGGAATTTTTGGTATTTTATTGAAAAATCGACTTTTCTCTACTTTATCTTCTTTTTATTCCATTTCTACTTTATCAAATTAAAAAAAACTAGCAAACCAACACACTCGTTACGCGCTCGATTATTTTGTTTTACTTCTTACAACTTCAAGTCATTCAAAAACCAATCAAGTATTGAACAAAAATGTTTACAAGATTTTTGAGATATTTCGTTATACTACTTTTTTTGGGAGAAATTTCAAGAGGTTTCTGGGAATTTCAAGGAATTTAAAAATAATTCGAGAGATTTTTATGATTTAAACAAAATTTTGTGTAATTTTTAAGGATTTTATGCAATTTTATGAGATATCAAAAGGTTTGTATAGGACTTTAAGGGATTTTAAATGTTGTCGTGGAATTTCAAGAAATTTCAAAGATTTCTAGACATTTTAAGGGATTTAAAATATTGTCGTGGAATTTTCAGGAATTTTAAGAGAATTCAAGAGAATTTTCTGATTTTTAAAAGATATTGTGGACTTTTTAAGGATTTTGTGGAATTTTATGAGATTTCTAATAATTTTATCAGATTTCAAGAGATTTTTCTGACTTTTAAAATATTTCATGGAATTCGATGAGATTTCTAATGATTTTAAGGGATTTTAAATGTTAAGGAATTTCAAGCGGTTTCTAGGAATTTTCAGAGATTTTTACGAATTTTTCACATGGATTCAAGAGATTTCTTATTCTAAAGCAATAAGATATTATACTAGTATATAATTATATTATATTGTAATATCTTATATCTCCTAATTATATCATTTTTACAAATTTTCAGATATTTCGAAGGTTTTCGTGAAATTAGAGACTTGCAGGAAAAAAATTTGACCGGGATAAGACTGGAAAAGACCGGGAAAAACCCGGGAATTTCAAATTGCCTGATCACTAGACACCCTGAATATCCTTCTTTTTATAGGGGGTTAGAGCACTCGGATCCTCCCCTAAAAACCACCCCCTATAAAAAATATCAATAAGCCCAAAATTTACAACAGATCTTAAGACGTGGAGAATTTTCTTCAATAATATTAAGTCTCCATATTATCTAGTGAAAAATGTATGGAACTTATCAAATCGAAAACAATTATTGGAACAATTTTGAGCTTATTGACAATTCGCAACTAATGCTTCCTTAATATAAACCATTACTATTGTTTACAAAGTTTTCAGGACTAATGGAATCTGTAACCATAAAGTTAGCTTCTCTTGTTAGCATAATATAAAGTTAAAGGCATCGTAGAGGGTAAAGATAGGCTTACGGAGTAGTAGAGCTTAGCAACATTGATAAATATTAAATTTTGCTGGTCTAATAGATACTCTCGGGTGAAAGGGTTGAAGAGAGTCGAGTGCTGGGGGAGTCACTCTAAGAGAGGGTGCACATAAAGTATAGGTAAGGGAGAATCGAGGGTTTGCTTGTAGCGCTCTTCGGCTTCCACCCACCCTCGAGCTGCGCATTGTTTCAGAATTTTTTTCCTTCCCTTTCGGATAGAGAAGACCCGGGCGAAGTCATTTCTCAAAATAACGAACGATGTGGTTCACAGGCGAGAGTTGAGAGGACTCCTATATATATCCAGAGCGATGAATGTTGCCATAGCAGAAGACCCCTCTGGAAAAATAAATCATTTGATTTTTGCAAATATTACAGTTGCTAGTCTTGTGAATGAATCAATAGAGAAGTTAATCTCAAAATTTATATCTCGCATATTTAAATCTTAATATTTATATCTTTGCCGTTGGTTTGACTCAAAAATAATTTTTACCCAAAACACCATAAGAACGTTAATTATAATTTTATTAATTAATAGATAATTAATTATAAGTTAATAATTCATTAATAACTTTCACGCGATAATTATGCAAATGCAGATATTAATTGTATATTTTAATGGTCAATTAACATTTTAGATTAATTCAAAAGTCGTTTCGTTTATAAAACTGGAAATACTTATCCGTTTACTCGCATGTCTCGTGAAATTCCATAAAATTCTTTAAAATCTCCATAAATAAATAATAATAATAAATCTCTATAATAAAATTACTTAAAATATTATGATTAAAATATTACTGTTAAATCCCTTTAAACTCGTGCAAATCCAAAGAAATCTCGTCAAACGCCTTTAAAATCCATAAATTCTTGTAACATTCTTTTAAATTTCCTTAAATCTCTTCCAATTCCTTGAAATACCAATATATTTCGTAAACATCTTTAAATATCGTAAATTACATTCAAATTCACTCAAATTCTTTAAAATCCCATGAAATGTCGTGAAAGGTCTTAAAATTTTGTGATATACTTGGAATTCTCTCGAAAGTCCTTAAAATTACTTAATATCCCATGAAATATTGTTAGTCCTTAAAATTATTATAAAATCCCAATAAGTTTTGTAAAATCCCATTAAATTTTCTTTTAATTTTATAAAATCTCGTAAAATTCCTGAAAATTTCTAAAAATCGCTATTAATTGAGTAAAATGCGTTAAAATTCTGTAAAAGTCCTTATAATCCATGAAATCTTGTTATTCCTTCAAATTTCGTTGAATCTATCTTCCAATCGCTTAAATACCAATAAATCTGGCAAAACATCTTTAAGTATCGTAAATTACATTGAAATTCTTTAAAATTCCTTAAGATCCCATAAAGTCTAAAAAAATCCCTTATATTTTTGGAAATGCTGTAAAAGTATTTAATATCCCATGAAATGTCGTTAAACTTCTTAAAATTTTATAATATACCTTGAATTCTCTCACAAGTCTTTAAAAATACATAATATTACATAAAATATTTCTAATCTCTTAAAATTACTTAAAATACCATAAAGTATTATGAAATTCTATAATACTTTCGTAAAATTCGAAAAAAATTTCGTTAATTCCCTTGAAAATCCCTAAAATGCTTTAAAATCTCCTTAAAATTACAAAAAGTCCTTAAAATCCCTTAAACAATAAATTCTGTAAAATTGCTTAGAAAATTACTAAAAATTCCATGAAATCCCTTAAAATATTATAAAATCCCATTAACTTTTCTAAAATCCCACAAATTACTTAAAATACTACGAAATATTATTAAATCCCTTAAAATTCTTGAAAATTCAAAGAAATCCCATAAAACCTTTTTAAATTCCCCAACATCACTTAAAATCTCATGAGATCTTATTATAAACTTCAAGATTTTGACAAATTTTCGAAATTTTCAAATCAAATGGAATTGCCTTGCAATTGATAAAAAAAATTATTTTAAGACTTTAAAATTATTTTTCAAATCAAATCCATGTAATTTTGTATCTGTTTTGTATTTGAATATGATTTATTTGTCAATACAATATTTCCCGCGTAAAATATTACTATGTAGTATTAAATTAATATATGATACATTTTTTCTCGATATGTTTGGCTATTTAAAAACACATTTGATCGGTTTAATCCTAGAGATTTTGGGATTAAATGAATATCTCATAATCTCCACTGACCCCCTCGAGGGGTAAAAGGCTGTGTAAACATTGGTTCATAGTGTCATTAAATGTCCAAAGCCTCAGCCTTTTTTTTCTGCAATTTCTCAATCCGGGTAAAATTGAAGCTCCTCCGTTCATGAGTTTGCAAATGGCGGATTATGTGAAACCATAGATTCGTAAAAAGAAAGGAACCCCCCTACAGTGGCTCATGGGGTGGTTTTCTGTCTACCCATTGATGATTGCATATCACGTGCCACGCGTGTGTAGATTACAGCCAATGTAGGATAAAACATCTAGCAAAACGAGCGCCTCCTATCGCTTTGAACCAGCTGCTTGTTCGAACCCCTTTTCTCATTTTTTTAATCTTTTTTTTTTTTTTCCTGTAGCCATCAATGGATTTGATAGGAAACACCCTGCCAGATTTGATAAATGAGATCTAATAAATTAAGGATAGGATTAAATTCTCTATCGGTGAAGATATTTTGTCTAAACTGATTTAGT
Source organism: Synergus gifuensis (assembly GCA_904066015.1). Taxonomy (NCBI): domain Eukaryota; kingdom Metazoa; phylum Arthropoda; class Insecta; order Hymenoptera; family Cynipidae; genus Synergus; species Synergus gifuensis. The sequence continues at coordinate 104,443 of CAJFCO010000178.1, read as the reverse complement.
ACCAGCAGCGTGGCTCGGATGGTGGCGTGCTCGACTCAATTATTGAAAAGTTATTCATTATTAACAAAGCTATCCGCTTTTGTTTCAATTTTTTGCTCAATCAACCTCAGAGTTCATAAAATATGAAAGGGATTCTTGAGAAACTCTTTTGCGTGTTTTTTTTTTCGCTTTAATGGAAAAGTCGTTTGATTTTCGAGCAAAATGAATAGCTCTTAAATATTCAATTTACCGGCTTCGATCGTCTCAAACCCCATCACCTCTACTTGCACCCCCAGCCCCTTTTTATCGTCAAGCAGCGGAGAAATAGGGGTTCTTTGATTCTCCGCTTTATTGTGTGGACGCCATCGGATTCTTGGCTGTACCATATTAACATTCAGAATGTGTCTAGGAAGTTTGCAAGGGTCCCTGAGCGAGGAAGATAGAGAGTCGTTGGACTTGCAAAGTAAAATTAGACGAACCTCTAGAACCCTATAGATCATATCGTCAAGCATAAATCGACAAGAACGAGTGCCATTAAATTCTAGTCCTCTTTCGCCACCGATACTATCGCTTCAAGTTTTTGCATTGCCAGCCACCGATCGAGTGGCCTGATAGCATTTTAAGCAAATCTACCAAAAAACTTTTAGTTTCTTCAAAGATATCATATGACTTAAAAGTTCTGAACGTTCAAATGAAAAATGAAAAAAAAAAGTTTCTTTTTCTAGTTGGAATAGTTTGTGGTGACCTAAAAACACATTATGTGTACAGAAATCCCAAACTTTTTAATTACGGAGGTGAAAAACCACACGACTTTTCGTAAACCACCAAATCGACGAAATCACCAAGAAGCCCACAATTTTCTTCAGGTTTTCAGACGTGTAAAATTATCTTTAATAATCCCCCACATAATAGTAAGGGTGACAAAACTCGGACTCACTCCTAAAACCTACCCCGTATGGAAAAAACACTAGAAAAATAATAAAATCTACTTAAAAACAAAAAAGCCCACCACTTACAACAGATTTGAAGACATGGAAAATTATTTTTAATAATCCCCCACATAATAGTCGTGGTGAAAATTTTCGGACCCACCCTTAAAATCCATCCCCTATGGAAAACAACAAACAGCTCACAACTTTTTTCAATTTTAAGACGTGGAAAAATCTCTTTAATTAGCCCCCACATAAAAGTGGAAATGAAAATACCCGACCCACCTGTAAAACTCACCCCCTATGGAAAAAACACTTAAAAATGACAAAATCGACTTAAAAACCAATAAGTCCACCACTTACAAAAGACTTTAAGACATGGAACATTATTTTTAATAATCCTCCACATAATAGTGAGGGTGACAATACTCGGACCCACACCTAAAACCCTTCCCCTATGGAAAAAACACTTAAAAAATCACAAGATCGACTTAAAAACCAAAAAGCCCACCACTTACAGCAGATTTTAAAACATGGAAAATTACTTTTGGTAATCTCCCACATAATAGTCGTGGTGAAAATATTCGGACTAACCCTTAAAACCCACCCCTTATAGAAAACACCCAAAAGCCCACGATTTTTTTTTAATTTTTAAACGTGTAAAATTATCTTTAATAATTCCCCACATAATAGTAAGGGTGATATTACTCGGACCTATTTCTAAAACTCACCCCCTATGGAAAATACACTAAAGAAGTAACAAAATCGACTTTAAAACCAAAAAGACAACAGATTTTAATATGTGAAAAAACTGTGAAAAATAATATTCTTCTTAATAGAAGGGGTGAGAATACTCGGACCCACCCCTAAGACTCAATCCCTATGCAAAACACCAAAAAGCCTAAAACTTAAAATTGATTTCAAAACGTGGAAAATTATCTTTAATAATCCTCCAAATAATAGTGGGGGTGAGAATACTCGGACCCACTCCTAAAACCCACCCCCTATGGAAAAAAACACTAAAAAAATCACAACTTCGACTTAAAAACCAAAAAGCCCACCACTTACAGCAGTTTTTAAAACATGGAAAATTACTTTTGGTAATCTCCCACATAATAGTCGCGGTGAGAATATTCGGACTCACCCTTAAAACCCACCCCCTATGGAAAATACCAAGAAGCCCAAAACTTTTCCAATTTGATAAGATGGAAAAATCTCTTTAATAATCCCTCACACAATAGTGGGGGGTGAGAATACTCGGAACCATTTCTAAAACCCAACCCCTACTGAAAACACTAAAAAAATCACAAAATCTGTTTAAAAATCAAAAAGCCACATCTTACAAGAAATTTTAACACATGAAAAATTAGCGCTAATGAATCCTTTTTAATAACGAAAGTGAGAAAATGCTTGAAGTTAATTTTCCCAATATTTCTGTAATTTCAGCTTGAAAAGTTCGCATGAATTTAATCTTTGATTAATATTCATTAAGGAAATTACATATATTCTCAATTCTGAAAAGTGAAATATATATCCCATAATTCTCGTCTGAGTGACAGCAGCTTGTTTCAAAATTGAGATTAAAATTCATTTTTCTTTTGGTTTCTCACGTGCGGAAGATTGAGGGCGTTTATTCGTGATGAATATAATTTTTCGCGTTGATTACCGCCACTTGTCCTTCATGTTTTATTTATCGAACTATAACAAGGCTCTTTGAAACGAAACACGAGACGATAATAAGACTATCGTGCCTTAATCTTTTCAGAAGCGTCGGATTCGACTCTACTTACGTTATTTATATACCTGGCCTCCCCCTTCATAAATCTTTCATCCAACAACGCGAGAATTTTAGCTCCAATCGCTCCTTCTCTGGCATCCGAAATTAGCGGTAGGGCCGGTGGTATTCCAACTGAAATTTACATGCAATAAGTCCCCTGTCTTGTTCGGCAAATTTCCTTTTGGCGAAAGTAATAATCAAGCACTTTATTTTCACTTAGATTCTGAATCTATGCGCAGCAATTAGATTAGGGTTTGTTTTTGGGGATAATTATCCAAACTTTAAGGACCCTTTACACGGGTGAATGGTTTAGGATCCATTCGTAATTTATGAACAGCTCTTGAAGTTTCAATATGTACAGTTCCATTTGAAAATTTAACCAGTTTATCATTGAGTGGTTTGGATTTTCGAAAGCGGATTTTAAAGGAATCCCAACAAGTTTCAAAACAAACCTTAAAACGCATTTAGTTTGAAGCCTGGATGAATTCCCCTATGTTTCGAACATTTCCTTTGAAAATCAACAAACGTTTACTAATTCGACGAAGCATCTACTTTGCAATTTGAAAAATGAATGTGAGAAAAAAAAATTATGATTTCGATAAGACTTAGAGATAGACTGATCAGTTTAAAATAACGGAAAACGCGCAATAGGGAAGGACAGCAAAAAAACAGAGCGCAGAGAGGAAAAGAAAGGCGAGTGTGGGGAAATTGTGATTTAATTTGTCAGAGGTAACGATCGACGAAGGGTGGTTCCACTTTCAAAGAACTTTGCTTTGTCAGTTCGAAAAAGACAGAGAAAAGTATTTTCAACCGAAAAAACAATCTTTCCTGAATTCTTTAATGAAAAATGTTTGATCAAGTCGTTAAAATGGCAGTTCTCCCCTCCTAATGAAATGTGAGCCTTATCTAGAAGCTACAGGGTGTCTGCGGACCGGGAAACTGGGAAAAACCCGGGAATTTTATTTGACTGGGAAAATCGGGGAAAAACCGAGAAATTTTATTTAGGATCAGGAATTTTTTGTATTTTATTGAAAAATCGATGTTTTTGTACTTTACCTTCTTTTTATTTTATTAGCAAACCAATACGCGATTATTTTTTTTTTTTTTACTTTATTTCGCAGCATTTTAAGGAATTATCGAATATTTCGCGGAATTTAAAAGGATTTCATAAAATTTTAAAAGATTTTTAAGAACTCTAGAGAATTTTAGAGGATTTTAAATGTTTTTGTGAAATTTTTAGTAATTTCAGGAGATTTCTAATAATTTAAAAGAATTTCAACAGATTGTTCTGATTTTTAAAATATTTTATGTAATTTTTAAGGATTTCATGGAATTTAATGGAATTTCTAATATTTTTAATGTATTTTAAAGGATAAAAAGGTATTTTAATTGTTGTCACAGAATTTTAAAGAATTTAAAGAAGTTTCTGGGAATTTTAATAGATTTTCTCAAACTTTTAGAGATTTCGAAGGTTTTTCGTGAAATTTTAAGAGATTTAAAAAGGTTTCTGGGGGATTTTAAGTTTAGTCTTGGAATTTCGAGGAATTTCGAAGTTTTATTTTTGCTGAGAATTTTAAATGATTTTAAATGGTCTCATGGAATTTTCAAGAATTTTAGGAGAATTAAGGGATTTTAATGACTTTTAAAAGACTTTATTGGTATTTTTAAGGATTTTATGAGATTTCTAATACTTTTAATGGATTTTAAAGGATGTAAAGGATTTTAAAATGTTGTCGTAGAATTTTAAATAATTTGAAGAAGTTCTGGATATTTTAAGAGGTTTTCACGAATTTTAACGGATTATATGATATTTTTAGTACTTTTGAAATATTTTATCGAGTCTAAATTTGTCGAAAAAATTAAGGAATTTCAAGAGATTTTTCTAATTTTTAAAAGATTTTTTGGAATTTCTAAAGATTTCAAGGAAATTGAGGATTTCTAAGAATTTTTAGATATTTTGACGAATTTTAACGAATTTCAAGAGATTTTCATGAATTTTAACGTATTTGAAGGAATTTGAGTATATTTGTCTGAGTTTTAAAAAAAATTTTGGAATGTTTAAGGATGTCGTAGAGTTTTAAAAAAGATTTTTTGAGCATTCTAAGGAATTGTTTGTCATTTTGATTAATTTTAAAAAATTTGGAAGGTTTTTGGGAAATTACAATAGATTTCGAAAGATTTTCTAAGAATTTTAAGGTATTTAAACACTTCATGATTTTTTAAGAATATTAGTAAAATTTTAAAGGATTTCATGGAATTTGATGAGATTTCTAATAATTTTTGTGGATTTGAAAGGATATAATATAAAGAAATTTTAAATGTTATTGTACAATTTTAAGGAATTTCAAGAGATTTTTCTAATTTTAAAAAGATTTTGTAGAATTTTTGAAGATTTCAGGGAAATTTTTGAGTATTTCTAAGAATTTTTAGATACAACTTCCACGCCTTTTATCAAATTTCCAGAGATTAAAAAGTTTTTAAGATTTTCATGAATTTTAACGGATTTGAAGAGATTTTCATGATTTTTAAAAGATTTAGTAAAATGTTAAAGGATTTAGAAGACAATCATAAAATATTAAGGAATTTGAGGATATTTTTCTGAATTTTAAAAGAATTTTGAATTTTTAAGGATTTCATTTTAATTTTAAGACATTTTTGAGAATTCTAAGGAATTTTTTTAGAGAATTTCACAAATTTTAACGGTTGGTCGAAGGAAAAAAAGTTTGACCAGGAAAAGGCTGGAAAAGACCGGGAGAAAACCGGAAATTTCCAATTTCCAGATCACTAGACACCCTAAAACTCACCCGTTATAAAAACGCACTGAAAAAATAACAAAATCGACTTAAAAACTATAAACCCACCACTTACAACGGATTTTAATGTGTAAAAAGTTATCGCTAATAATATCCTTTTTTATAGAGGGGGTGAGAATACTCGCACCCGCCCCTAAAATCCACCCCTTATGGAAAATACGAAGAAGTCCCTTAAACAGATTTTAAGACGTGGAAAATTCTTTTTAATCATCCCCAACATAATAATTTGTGTAAGAATACTCGGAATCACCCTTAAAACCCACCCCCTATAAAAAACACTGAAAAAATAACAAAATCGACTTAAAAACTATAAAGCCCACCACCTAAAACTTATTTTAATATATGAAAAATTGCCGCTAATAATATCCTTCTTTATAGAGGGGGTGAGAGCACTCGGATCCACCCCTAAAAACCACCCCCTATAGAAAATATCGAAAAGCCCAAAATTCACAACAGATCTTAAGACGTGGAGAATTTTCTTCAATAATATTAAGTCTCCATATTATCTAGTGACAAATATATGGATCTTATCAAATCAAAAACACTAGATCACTAGACACCCTGGATATCCTTTTAAAAATACAGGAACCTGCAATTTCGATTCGGCTAAAACCATCCAGGATGTTTCCGCCATCTGTGAAGCGCGCTTCGAACGCAGAAGTACTCTGCTCTGAGAATAATAATTACTCTGCTCTGGGAATAATAATTTATTCCTCGCATAGAAATTCAGCACATGCAAAAAAACACTAAAAAGAAAGTTCGTAAACATGTGAGATTAACGAAGCTGTTTTTGAAGCAAATCAAAAAGGAGACAAATAAGTTTCTTTAAACAACTTGACAAAAGGCTAATAGACCCGCGGGTAGTTAGTTACGTTTACGTTATTATAAAACCTCGTATCGGTAGCCCTCACGTAAATTACCAGCTAATGAAGTTCTTATAAACTGCCTACGGAGACTCGCGTAATGCCTGCCTGTCAGCTACCACCTTCTCGCGTTCAAATAATTTACGAGTCCTGTAATCCTACCCGCACGATAGATACTTTCTCAACATAAACATCGGCTAATATCTTGCACAGCATTTATCTGCTTAAGAACGTCCTTGACAGGAGATAGATTGTACCTGGATGCTGCAAAAATTCGAGATAAGTCGCCATTGGCTTGCAGCATCAATAACGAGAATTAAATTTATTACCCTACCCTGTTTGGAAAGTGTATGGGGTATGACCAAATATTTTAAGTTTCAGATGCGCTTTTTAATTTTAAAAATCACTTTTTAGTTAAAAAAAAAATATATTTAAAACTTGAGATATTTGGTCACACCCAATCCCCTATTTGGGAAGGGATGTGGGGCGTGAGTATATATTTTCCAGTTTTAGGTTTGAGTTTTACAAATAATATTTTCAAGGTAAAAATAATAATTGGTCACACCTCCTCCCCTATTTTGAAAGGGTTTGGGGTGTGACTAAATATATTGTTTTAGATTCTTGTTTTAAATTAAAAAATCCCATTTTAGTAAAAAGTATTTAGTCACACCCCATCCCCTATTTGGAAAGGGATATATATTTTCCAGCTTTACATTCGAATTTTACAAATAATATTATATTTTTGTTGTAAAAATAATAATTGGTCACACCCCCTCCCCTATTTTGAAAGGGTATGGGGTGTGACTAAATATATTAAGTTTTAGATTCTTTTTTACGTTAAAAAATCCCATTTTAGTACAAAAAATTTGGTGACACCCAAACCCCCATTTGGAAAGAGATATGGGGCGTGACTAAATATTTTATTATGTATTTTCATAATATATTCCAGCTTTAGGTTCGCTTTTTACAAAAAAAATCCTGCCCGATAAATATAATTGATGACACCCCTCTTCTATTTATAAGGTATTTGGGGTGGGACCAAATATTTTAAGTTTCATATTCGCTTTTCAAGGAAAAAATCCCATTTAGTAAAAGAAAAAGGATTTGGTTAAACCCCATCCCTTACTTGGAAAAATCTTGCCCAGTAAAGACAATAATTTTTCACATCCCCTCCCCTATTTGAAAAGAGACATGATGTATGATCAAATAGATTAAAGTTTTAAATTCGCCTTTCCACAAAAAATCCTATCCGATAAAAAGTAATTGATCACGCCCCTCCCTTATTTGGTAAGGGTTGTGGGGTGTGACGTAATATTTTAAGTCGCATATTCACTTTTCAAGAAACAATTTATTTTAATTTTTCAAATGTGTTTGATCACACCCCTCCCCTTATTAGGGAAGGGGTATGGAGTGTAATTAAATATTTACCAGTTTTAGGTTCTTCTTTTACGAAAAAAAAAACCCTGTTTGATAAAAATTGTAATTGGTCACACCCCCTTTCTTATTTTAAAGATATATGGGGTGTGACCAAAAATTTTCAATACAGATTCACTTTTCAAGACAAAAACCCCATTTTAGTACAAAAATTTGGTCATACCCAATCCCCTAATTCAAATTGGGGTCACACCCTTTCCCCTATTTGTAAAGAGACATGGAGTATGATCAAGTAGGTCAGATTTTTAGATTCGCCTTTCCCAAAAAATCCTATCTGTTAAAAAATAGTTGTTCACGCCCCTCCCCTATTTTGGGAAGGGTGTGGGGGCATGACCAAGTATTTTTAGTCTCAAATTCACCTATATTAGTTTAACAAAAGTATTTGGTCACACCTTATCCCCTATTTGTAAAGGCGTAAGGGGTGTGAGCAAATATTTCCAAGTAAAAAATTCTTTTTTCTCAAAAAAAAATCCTTTTAAAATCCACATTAAAAATTTGTCAGAGCTTGGGAACTCTGAAACAATGAAGCTGCTCTTTCAAGTAGAAAAAAACTCAAGATCTGAGACTTGATAGGAAAGAGTTGATTCACAATTGATTGGTTCTTGCTGGCCCTTTATTACCCTAGGTCCCTAGTAAAAGTTCCTTTCCTCGAATTATCCTCGCATTCCTCTACTATCATCTCACAATACAAGATCCCTTTCTCGCCTTTTAATCCACCCTTTCTCTCATTTCCTCCTTGTCTTTCACGCTTTGCGATTCTTCTTATTTTCCATCTACGAACCGCCTTCCAAGGTATTTCTAACAGACGATAGTGAAGCGAGCGTTAAACTGAACTATAAAACACAAGCTATAGTAGCTCGTGGGTATGTATAGTGGCAGCAATGCAACAATAACAACAACGACAGGAACCAGCAGCTACGAAGGGCTGATGTATAAAGGTCCTCGTATCTTTGAAGATCTTGCGTGCGAAAGTCCTCAGGGGGTATAAGAGTGAGAGCGAGGAAAATGGATCAATATAACTCGGTTCCAAGTCGCGCATGCGAATTTTTGACCAATGCGAGACCAACTAGCGTCGCGACGCCCCGATTCAGGGCTGTAAACGACAAGTGTCATGACCCCGCTGCTGATGCTAGAGATTTCGACAAACTGGAAAATATGTCAGGATTTATGAATATATCATCATGATATCATCCTAAAATTTCACCTAATTCACTCTTCAGTGATTGGTCAATTTTTATATTTTTATCTCCGTAGGACACGTTCTTTTCTGAGTTCAAATTGAATTCGTAGTTTAGGAGAACTTAAAGCTGGAAGTATCCTAGTTCCTAGTTTCGGGAATTCTTTAAGGAACTCGCGCTGGAATTGTTGATTCTAAAGTAAGAAGATTCGAGTTATTAGTTTTTAATAGAGTTTTTATTTGTGAAACTATAATTTTAACGGTAAAGTCAAAATATGAAAATCTAGATAAGGTCCTAGATATGCTGGATCGATTGTATAAACTTGGACTTATTTGCATCAGTTTCTGTTAAATATTCCAAGATATATCTTGAAATTTGTTAAAAGTCGTAAAAATGTCTTGAAATTAGTAGAAAGTTATTAAAAGTTCTTAAAATTCTTTAAGATTTGGAATCCATATATCCTTTGAAATTCATTAAAATTATTATTATTAAAGATTATTATTATTAAAATTATCTCATCAATTTATGAGATTTCTAATAATTTAAATTGTAAGTAGTATAAACCGGCTTTGTTCCGGCTGAATAGAATTTATGAGAAAAGATTCTATTTAAGAGATTTCTGTTTAAGATTCTGTTTAAGGAAGCAAAAATTTCTTAAAATTGCATCAGTTTCTTTAGAATTCCAAGACATGTCTTGAAATCCGATCTAATTTGTAAAAGTATGATAAAATTCTTAGAAACTTATAGAAATTCCTTAAAATTCTACGGTAAGAGGTGGAATCTTTATATCCTTTAAAATTCATTAAAATTATTAAATATCTCATTAAATTCCATGAAATCCTTTAAACTCTTCACGAAATCTTTTAGAAATCAAACATTTCTTGAAACCCCTTAAAATTATGAAAAATTTCATAAAATTTATATTAATATTACTAGAAAATCCTAGAATCTTTTTTATATCTCTTAAAATTCTTCGAAACTTCCGAAGAATCTTCAAAATTTCACAAAATTTAAAATCCCTTAAAATCTAGAATTCTTAAAAATCTCTTAAAATCTCTTTAAATTATTGGAAATCTCATAAAATTCCGAAATTCATTAAATATCATAGAGATCTCTTAAATTCTCTTAAAATTCCTTCACACAGAAAAAAGTTTGTTCGGAAATTATTAAATTTTTTTAAAATTAAACAAACGTTTTGTTAATTGAAGTAATAAACTTGTTTCGTTGAATTATTATATATTAAACATATAATTGAAACAAATTTTTTTATTTAATTTAAATAAAATTTTTTCACATTGTTGAAATTCCAAAACATTTAAAATCCCTCAAATAAATTCTACGAAATTTTTTAGAAATCCTATAAAAATCTTTTGAATTCGTAAAAATCATTTAAACTTGCACGAAAACCTTAAAAATTGCTTAAAAATCGTTGAAATCTCTTAAAATTCTTTGAAACTTTCAAAAAATCCTCAAAATTTTACAAAATTGAAAATTCTCGAAAATTCCTTTGAATTCTTTAAAAATCTCTTAAAATCTCTTAAAATTATTAGAAATCTCATAAAATTCCACCAAATCTTTTAAAAATCATAGAAATCTCTTAAATTCTCTTCAAATTGTTAGAAATTCCACAACATTTAAAATCCCTTACATAAATTCTACGAAATCTTTTAGAAATCCTAAAAATCGCTTAAAAATCATTGAAATCTCTTAAAAATCTTCAAAACTTTCAAAAAAAATCTTCAAAATTTCACAAAGTTGAAAATCCATTAGAATTCTTTAAAATCTCTTAAAATTATTGGAAATCTCATAAAATTCCACCAAATCTTTTAGAAATCATAGAAATCTTTTAAATTCTCTTCAAATTCCTAGAAATTCCACAACATTTAAAATCCCTTACATAAATTCTACGAAATCTTTTATAAATCCTAATAATTTTTTGAATATCGTAAAAATCATTTAAACTTTCACGAAAACTTTAAAAATCGCTTAAAAATCATTAAAATCTCTTAAAATTCTTCAAAACTTTCAAAAAAAAAATCTTCAAATTTCACAAAATTGAAAATTCCTCAGAATTCTTTAAAATCTCTTAAAGTTATTAGAAATATTTTTAATTCTTTTAAAATTCCTAGAAAATCCACAACATTTAAAATCCTTTAAAATCTAAATTTTATAATCTAAAATCTAAATTCTAAATTTAGAATTTCGTAAAAATCACTTAAGTATCTTCAAAATCGCTTAAAATTTCTAGAAACATCTGAAAATGTTTTTCCTCTTTAAGAAATTGATATAACGAAATATCTCTATTTAATTGTCTTTTTAACAGAGAGTATGGATCCAATGACTCTTGATTGGAGTGTGGAGTCTATGGGGTTTGTCGAATGCGTTCACTATCAACGTATTACGACAATATCGCCATTAATGAAATTTCAGAGCGTAGTTATGATCCCGTGTACAATACTGCAGAGTTCGATGGTATCGCTTCGCTTTCGAGTTATCTAACCCATCGAAATTTGCAGCCAGCGGCTCTCAATTTAGTCTGTAATCACCGCAATACTCCTGCGCGACACGATTCATTAGCTACTCCAGACCAGAACGGGCAATTATCGATCAAATCCAACTACTGCTCCCCAAATCTCATCATTAAATCTCTAAATTCAATCTAACAATTTTTAAAATCACGATTAAGAATTTTCTCTCTGATTAAAACTGATAAATAACTCTCATTTTGCAGGAAATGATATGGTGACAGCGGTGGGAACAACTTCAATTTTTAACTGAAGTACCTCATTAAAATATGCCATGAAATTGATAAGGGAAATTTTGTCTGTTATTGACATAATAAGTGAAGCAAAAAATGCGTTTCATTAGCAACCAGCAATTCTCCGCTATTTTCCTTTCTCATCGGTTTGTCAACATCAGCTGTATTTGAATTCAGAAACGAAGTTCAGCATGCAATTATCCTCGGACCTGGAGCAATTATGCCTGTGGCAATTAATAATTATTGTCGTAGACCTCTGTTATTTTAATTGGAAAAGTGAGTCTCTGGGCAAGCAGGGCAAGTCATTAGGGATGGACGATTCTATCAAAAAGTATCGATGTCTAAGAATCGATATTTTTTAAGAATCGATACTTTAGAAATCCTAAACATCTTTTGAATATCGTAAAAATCATTTAAATTTTCACGAAAACCTTAAAAATCGCTTTAAAATCATTGAAATCTCTTAAAATTATTAGAAATCTCATAAAATTCCACAAAATCTTTTAAATTCTCTTCAAATTCATAGAAATTCAACAACATTTAAAATCCCTTACATAAATTATACGAAATCTTTTAGAAATCCTGTAATAAAAATGTTTTGAATTCCGTAAAAATCATTTAAAATTTCACGAAAACCTTAAAAATCACTTAAAAATCATAGAAATCTCTTAAAATTCTTCGAAACTATCAAAAATATGCTCAAAATTTCACTAAATTGAAAATCCCTTAAAATCTCTGAAAATTATTAGAAATCTCATAAAATTCCACAAAATCTTCTAAAAATCATAGGAATATTTTAAATTCTCTTCAAATTCATATAAATTCTACAACATTTAGAATTCCTTACAAAAAATTCTACGATATCTTTTAGAAATCCTAAAAATCTTTTAAATATCGTAAAAATCATTTAAACCTACGAAAACCTTAAAAATCGCTTGAAAATCATTGAAATTTCTTAAAATTATCGAAACTTTCAAAAAAATCCTCAAAATTTCAAAAAAATTGAAAATCCCTTAAAATCCCTTAGAATTCTTAAAAATCTCTGAAAATTATTATAAATCTCATAAAATTCCACAAAATCTTGTAAAAATCATATGAATCTTTTAGATTCTCTTCAAATTCATAGAAATTCCACAACATTTAGTATTTCTTAAAAAAATTCTACGAAATCTTTTAGAAATCCTATAATAAAAATGTTTTGAATTCCGTAAAAATCATTAAAATTTCACGAAAATCTTAAAAAACGCTTAAAAATAATTGAAATCTCTTAAAATTTTCGAAACTTTCAGAAAATTCCTCAAAATTTCACAAAATTGAAAATTCCTTAAAATCCCTTAGAATTCTTTAAAATCTTTTAAAATTTCTTAAAATTATTAGAAATCTTTTAAATTCTCTTCAAATTCTTAGAAATTCCACAAAATCTAAAATCCTTTAAAATCCTGCGAAATCTTTTGGAAATCCTAAAAATCTTTTAAATATCGTAAAAATCATTTAAACTCTCACGAAAACTTTAAAAATCGCTTAAAAATCATTGAAATCTCTTAAAATTTTCGAAACTTTCAGAAAATTCCTCAAAATTTCACAAAATTGAAAATCCCTTAAAATCCCTTAGAATTCTTAAAAATCTCTTAAAATCTCTTAAAATTATTAGAAATCTTTTAAATTCTCTTCAAAGTCTTAGAAATTCCACAAGATTTAAAATCCTTTAAAATTCTGCGAAATCTTTTGGAAATCCTAAAAATCTTTTAAATATCGTAAAAATCATTTAAACTTTCACGAAAACTTTAAAAATCGCTTAAAAATCATGAAAATCTCTTAAAATTCTTCGAACCGTTAAAAAAAATCTTCAAAATTTCACAAAATTGAAAATTCCTTAGAATTTTTTTAAATCTCTTAAAATTCCTTGAAATTCCTATAAACGTCTTAAAATCCCTTTGAATTCAACGACAACGTTTAGAACCCATTAAAATTTCATTAAATCCCTTAGAATTCTTAAAAGTCTCTTAAAATTTCTTAAAATATCTTAAAACTATTAGAAATCTTTTAAATTCTCTTCAAATTCCTAGAAATTCCCCAAATTAAAATTCTGCGAAATCTTTTGGAAAAATTCTTCAAAACTTTCAAAAAAAAATCTTCAAAATTTCACAAAATTGAAAATTCCTTAGAATTTTTTAAAATCTCTTTAAATTCCTATAAACGTCTTAAAATTCCTTTGAATTCAACGACAACGTTTAGAACCCCTTAAAATTTCATTAAATCCCTTAGAATTCTTTAAAATCTCTTAAAATTATTAGAAATCTCATAAAATTCCACAAAATCTTCTAAAAATCATACAAATCTTTAAAATTGTTTTCAAATTCCTAGAAATTCCACAACATTTAGAATCCCTTACAAAAATTTAACAAAACCTTTTAGAAATCTTAAAAATCTTTAGAGTTTCATAAAAATCATTTATAAACATCGTCAAAATCCCTTAAAATTTCTAGAAACTAATGATAAAAAGTTTAAATGAAAATGTTATCACTGTTTGCTCCATAATGCAGCATTATTTATAGTGACACCTCAATTACAGATTAGCTTCCCGCATAAACATACGTTATTCATAATTCACGAGAGAGATGTAATTTATTACATCGAGATTTTTTCTTCTAGAGTTTGAATGGTGTGATAACTGATTCACGATTGCAAGAAAGTCGCACCTGTCTTAAAGAGAATGTACCTATATGAAACTCGTGGTGGCATTAGAATGTTCTGACGATAATACGTGCCAGTTAAATAATCGTATCCGCGTAAAAGTTACGTCCGTTAAGGACAAACGAGAAGGTCTTGATGATTGCAGCACTATATGGGTTTTACGCACGATTGAGGAGGCCCTCGGGCTATGATGACGTCCTATGATCGATAACGACAAAGATAACAGCTGTCGGTAGCCTCAAAAAGGTGACAGAGCTCTGTGTGGTCGGCAAAATTTGTAATGTGAGACGTGAAAGGAAAAGAATTGCATTCGTTAAAGAATTGCATCAGTGAATTGAAGCTAAAAGGGAACAAGCTTTGAACAAGTTGGAAGAGACAAATATTTTTCACTTGTAGATTCCAGATAAGCTCAAACTTGTAACTGATAATTAATTGTACCTTTTCTTGGAGAAAATATTGGATGAAATACTGTTTTGAAATTAAATTTGCCGACCTGAGCAATCGTGGAATTGAATTTTATAGTTGAGTTGTTGAGGGAATTATAAGCTAGGCTCTTTTGAGCAATGACACTGATTTTCTGTTATTTGCTTTCTTATAGCCTTGGTTGATTGTAAAATAATTTAAACGTTCTTGTAATGGAATTGACAGTTCGGAGATTGCAAGGACGACTACGAGATTCTGATTAAGCTTACGAGAATGTTTTTCTTTGAAACGTAAGGTTTTTTAATAATATATGTATTTCTTTTCTGTTGCAGGTAAGAGGACTGATGAATTCTGATGATGGGTCTATTTGTGAATATAAAAGAAATAAGTAGGATTAGGAGAAATGTCAGGGAAAGTGGAAATTGATCTATTAAGAAAAATAATGAATTATAGTTCATTTAACAGATTTTAGATTTAAAAGGATTTCGAGGGATTATAAAAAATTTCTAGTCAATCTTTGAGATTATAGATTTTATAGGTTTATAAAGATTTCAAGAAATTTTCAATGAGTTTGAGGGATTTTAAGAAGTTTTTGGGAATTTTAAGGGATTACAAGAGATTTTTATGATATTTAAAAAATTTTGTTGAATTTTGAAAATTTTTAAGAAGCTTATAAGAATTTTATGAAATTTTCATATTTTTAAGTGATTATAAGATATTTTAATGCTCCTCATGGAATTTAAAAAAATTTTTAAAGTTATTTTTGATTTGTAAAAGATTTTGTAAAATTTTAAGAAATTTCAGAAATTTTAAGGTCGTGTGGTAATTACCATATGCCCTTAAAGAATTTCTTTAGATTTTAATATTCTTATTATATTTCAAAAGGTATTTTTTTATTTTTAAAGGATTTTGAGAAATTTCAAATGATTTTATAGAATTTTAAGAGATTTCGACGTATTTTAAAGGATTTTGAAGTTCCTCATGGAATTAAAAAAATTTTCAAAAGATTTGAAAAATATTTTGTGGAATTTTAAGGGATTTTAAAGTTTTTCTTATAATTACTTGAAATATCTGCAAATCTCTTCAAATTTTTTTGAAATTATTTAAAATCGTTTGAGAGGTACTAAAATTACTTGAACCCAGAAGAAATGATAATAATAATAATAATAATAATAATAGTAATAATAATAATAATAATAATAATAACCCCCCCCCCAAGCTTTAGCTTGAAGAAATTTGGAAAATTTTTAAGTGATTTTAATGTTTCTCAGGGAATTAAAAAAAATTCAATTTATTTTTAATTTTTAAAATATTTTGTGCAATTTGAAAGGATTTCATGGAATTTAAAGAGATTTTGACGTATTTTAGGAGATTTTAAAGTTTCTCATTGAACTTTAAAGGATTTCACGATATTTTTAGGATTTCTAAAAGATTTTGAGGAATTTAGGAAAAGGAATTTAGAAAAAGGATTACATGAAATTCTAAGAAATTTTAAACAATTTGAAGTAGTTTTATTGGATTTTAAATGTTGTTTTGGAATTTTAAGAAATTTCAAGAGGTTCCTATGAATTTTGTGAGAGTTTCAGTAATTTTAAGAGATTTTAAAGTTTTTCATGGAATTGAAAGTATTTCAAATGATTTTGAGTAATTTTAAAAGAAGTAGTTAAACTTTAAAGGATTCTATGCAATATTAAGAAATTAAAAAAAATTTCTTGGAATTTTAAGAAATTCTAAGGGATTTAATGAAATTTTAAGGGGTTCTAAACGTTTTCTTTAAATTCAAAGGAATTTTAGGACGTTTTTAGGAATTTCAAGAAATTTTTAAGAATTTTAAGGGATTTTCAATTTTATGAAATTTTGAGGATTTTTTGAAATTTTAGAAGAATTTAAAGAGATTTCCATGATTTTTAAGCGATTTTTAAGGTTTTCGTGAAAGTTTAAATGATTTTTACGATATTTAGAAGATTTTGCAGAATTTTAAAGGATTTAAAATTTTTTGGAAGTTCTAGGAATTTGAAGAGAATTTAAAAGATTTCTAATAATTTTAAGAGATTTTAAGAGATTTTTAAGAATTTTAAGGGATTTTAAAGGATTTTCAATTTTGTGAAATTTTGAAGATTTTTTTTTGAAGTTTTGAAGAATTTTAAGAGATTTTCATGCTTGTAAAGCTATTTTTAAGGTTTTCGTGAAAGTTTAAATGATTTTTACGATATTAAAAAAATTTTTAGGATTTATAAAAGATTTCGTAGAATTTATGTAAGGGATTTTAAATGTTGTGTAATTTCTAGGAATTTAAAGAGAATTTAAAAGATTTCTATGATTTTTAGAAGATTTTGTGGAATTTTATGAGATTTCTAATAATTTTAGGAGATTTTAAGAGATTTTTTTAAGAATTCTAAGGGATTTTCGATTTTGTGTAATTTTGAGGATTTTTTTGAAATTTTCAAAAAAATTTTAAGCGATTAATAATTTTTAATTAATTAATTTATTATAATTATTCATTTTTAGTTAAGCTTTAAAGTGTGTCGTGGAATTTTAAAGGCTTCTAACAGATTTTTATAATTTTAAAAGATGAAGATTCCTTAGAATCTTAGAAGATATCAAAATATTTGATAGAGTTTCAAAAGACTTAAAGTGATGTTATGCCAAATTTTTGAAAAATCTCAACGCTACCTATCATTAAAAATGATTCTAGTGGCCACATGTAAGTAGTCAATTTGACAATCATTTTTCGTCCCTGAGAATCAGCGCGCGCCGTACAATTTGAAATTCGTAGCGCGCCTGAATCTGCTCATGTGTTCGTAGTTGATCCGAAGGTTGGAAGCCGCTCGTTCAGTTTCGGGCGTGGAACTAAACCTAATACCGGCACCTTCTTTAAAATTTTGCAATTTCTTTACATTTTGCCATTTTTCTACCTTCCTTAAATTCCACTCAATTAATTAATCAACAGAAATGAGTGTCTTGATAATAATAGTACTAAATATAAAGGAGAAAAGGTCCTGTAACAAAGATATGAGTTCTTCCAGTGACTGAGTGCTAATCAGTAGGAAATGACATTTCCAAATAACTAACATTTTACAAAATCATCGAAAATCATATCGACTGCATCTTGATTATTAAATTTAACCCAATAAATTCAATTCTTTCAAATTGGAGTGCATTTCAAGATCTCAAAAGAAAATTGATGTTTAATCCTCATGGTTTCTGTCACCTGTTTTGTAGACTGAAGGTCAATAAGTCTAAATTCAAAGAAATAATATTACCTTGACAATCATAACGAGAATTAATAAATTGACCTAATTTGAACTTCCAATCTATTCTTTTTAAACGTTCTCGTTTGATTACAAGAGTAATAAGACTCAGAAGTTTTTTTAGACCTATCTTGGTTGAATTGAAGAAATTCCCTGGGTCTAGAGATTGGAATAGAGTCTAAAGATAGGAGTAGAGTTAAAATTGTCTAAAATTTTAGAACCTTATTCAAGTCTGAGCTCCTGTTTCCCTGTATGCTTTGGTGGAGGCCACCGAGTTGGTTTTATCAGAGCCATCATCATCATCATCATCACAAATACTATCGCAGAAATTTTTCCAGTCAGGATCACCTTTTTCCTCGACGTCGTTCTCTTCCTGGTCCAGGCTCATCTACTTCAAAGAGATTTTGTAATGTCCGGTGCTTCCACTTGCCGATAGATCGCGCCATGGAAACGAGGTGAGCCCAAGGGAACAACTTCAATCACCTTGCTTTTTTGCCAGGTAGATTCGATCGGAATTCCGGTCGTGATTCCACGTAGAAGATTCCTAGTCTTGTCGATGGGAACAGATTCTTTCGATTGTATTTTGTAAGATGTTTATTTTCCTCGCGACATTGTGAGGTACAGTCGTGGGACAATCGATCGTGAAAGATTCATCGGGAGCTGCAATTGTCTCGGGAATAATGCATCGTAAACACGTCGTTTATCTTCGATATTCTTCTCGACTTAGAGAATTCAATCTGGAACAGATGCTGCGCGTCAATTTACAATTTTTCGTCTACTGATCATCAATTTAACACAGAAAAAACAAGGACTGAAAGTGTTTACAGTTTAAGTCAGTTTTTAGGCTGAATTTAAGTTTAAGTCAGTTTTTAGTCTTGTTTTAAGACTAAGATATCTTAAAATAAGACTAAAAACTGACTTAAACTTAAATTCAGCCTAAAAACTGACTTAAACTGTAAACACTTTGAGTCCTTGTTTTTAATGTGAAGCTACTTTATACTCTCTAAAAAAGTGGTGTAACGAAATATTTCGAAAATCTCGCATAAATTGTTGCAAACTTGATTGGCTTTTGAATGAATTGAATTTATGAGAAGAGAAGTAATTAAAATTATCGCGTGCGCGTGTTGATTTTCTCGTCTCTTTAAATTTTACGAAAGCCTTGGAAATCAGTTAAAATTAAAATCACTTATTATAAAATTCTTAGAGAGCTTTTGAAAGACCTTAAAGTTCTTCGAAATTCCATGACAACATTTAAAATCTCTAGATACGCTTTAAAGACTACCTTTAAAAGCTCCTAGACATACTTTAAAGACAACCTTTAAAAGCTCCTAGACACCCTTTAAAATTTCTTAAAATTTGTAGAAAACCTTCGAAATTTCTTAAAATATCTCAATATTTCGCAGAATTTTTAAATCTCTTAATATGCTTTATAATTTTTAAAAATTTCTTAAAATTGTATCTGTTTAATTCTTCGAAATTCGAAGACATGTTTTGAAATTCGTTAAAATTCGTAAAAATTTCTTAAAGTAACTAGAAACTTATTGAAATTCATTAAAATTAAGAGAAAGAATTTTTATATCTTTTAAAATTCATTAAAATTATTAGAAATCTCATCAAATCCCATGAAATCCTTAAAAATTTCACGAGATCTTTTAAAATCAGAAAAATCTCTTGAAATCCCTTAAAATTATTGAGAAATTCCATAAAATTATCTTATTATTTCTAGAAATTCCTGGAAACTTTTTAAAATCTCTCAAATTATTCAAAACTTCCGAAAAAACTTCAAAATTTCACAGAATTAATAAAATCTCTTAAAATCCCCCTTAGAATTCTTAAAAATCTCATAAAATCTCTTAAAATTATTGGAAATTTCATAAAATTCAATAAAATCTTTAATAGTTCCACAAAATCTTTTAAAAATCATAGAAATCTCTTGAATATCACTTTTATATGAAGGTCAAAGACATTTTTATTTGATCCAAATAAATTTTGTTTCAAATTTAAAAATTTTTTTTTAATTCAACGAACAGTTGAATTATACAAATAATTCAAACAGTTTTTTTTTTTTTTGTTTAATTTAAGCAAACTTTTTTCTTATTGTAAAATATCCACATCATTCAAAATCCCTTAAATAAATTCTACGAAATCTTTTAGAAATCCTAAAAATCTTTTGAATATCTTAAAATTCATTGAAATCTCTTAAAATTCATTGAAATCTCTTAAAATTAGTAGAAATCTCATAAAATTCCACAAAATTTTCTAAAACTCTTAGAAATCTTTTAAATTCTCTTCAAATTCCTAGAAATTCCACAACATTTAAAATTCTTTACAATAATTCTACGAAACCTTTTAGAAATCCTACAATAAAAATCTTTTGAATTTCGTAAAAATCATTTAAAATTTCACGAAAACCTTAAAAATCGCTCAAAAATCATTGAAATTACTTAAAATTCTTCGAAACTTTCAAAAAAATCTTCAAAATTTCATAAAATTAAAAATCCCTTAAAATCCCTTAGAATTCTTAAAAATCTCTTAAAATCTCTTAAAATTATTAGAAATCTCAAAAAATTCCACAAAATCTTCTAAAAATCTTACAAATCTTTTAAATTTTCTTCAAATTCTTAGAAATTCCACAACATTTAGAATCCCTTACAAAAATTCTACGAAACCTTTTAGATATCTTAAAAATCTTTAGAATTTCGTCAAAATCCCTTAAAATTTCTAGAAACGTCTTAAAATTTTTTTCTTCCAAGAAAAAGGAAAAAAAAATTTCATCTATTCAGAATCAATGGCTTGTCAAAAGATTTTGCGAAAATCGATTCTATAGAATCGATTTTAGAGTGAACGGACTCTCAATCCAATCTACCACAAAAATCGATAAAATTATGATAGGATGATTTCAGTGGCAGTAGCCTTCAAATCATGTGGTATGAATCAAGCGTATATCCGTAGTTGATTGCACTTTCATTTTATTTAAAAATCGACCCGTCACTTTGAACAGTTGAGCCTCCGATTGTATAAACCGCCACAAATACTTTTATGTACGCACGAAAGCAACAGTAGAATCGAGTGGTATGTACAATCGACAGTAGTGGAGAATGCGAATACAACAATATATACATATATCTCGATAAACGATTATCCTCGCGTCGAACACAATGAGAATCGACCTCGATTCCATCGAGGTCCTCTCTGTTTTCGCAATGGTGATGATATTTTACCCGAAATCCGAAATTCAACTGCCTATTTTAACATCGGTATATCAAATTTACCTAATTCTACTTTTAAGGGCATGTGATACTTTACCATAAGAGAAAATTAATTAAACCAATTATACATTCATAATAATAAATATTTTTACCTAATAAGAGTCAATAAACCTTCGTCCCATGTAGATTATTAGACTATTAGTTAAAAATATTTATTATTATGAATGTATAATTGGTTTAACTAATTTGCTCTTATGGTAAAGTATCACATGTCCTTAATTTATGCCTGAAAAGTTCTGTACTTTCAAATGAACGAATTTTAGTATTAATTGTATTTTAAACTAGAAACGAAAATAAAATAAATTTCTTCGAAATAAAATTCTTCAAAATTCTTTAAAATCATGCTAAAATATTTATATTAAAGTATTATGTTTATTAAATATTTATTTTTTTATTTAATCATCAAAAATATTTTTAAATTCTTTGCAATTCATTAAAATCATTTGCAAAAAATTGAAATCTCTTCAAATTAATGGAAATTACTTAAAATCACTTAATAGATATTTAAATCACTTGAACCCATTTAAAATCACTTCAAATTCCATAAAATCAAACGTAATTCTTCAAAATTCTTTAAAATGCTTTGAAATTATTTTAAATATTTCGAAATCCCTTAGAATTTATTATATTTGTTTGAAATATCCTGAAATCTTTTCAAAATTTTTGAAATCTCTTCAAATTTCTTGAAATTCTTTAAAATGCCATTTGATATCCCTTGAAATTTCATAAAATCTAATTTAATCCTTTAAAATCCTTTGAAATCTTTTAAAATAATTCTAAATGTCTTGTAATCATAAAAAAGATTTCAAAATTCTTTCTTCCTTCAATTCTTCTTCTTCTTTCAATCGTTTGCAAAAAACTTAAAATCTCTTCAAATTTTTGAAAATTATTTAAACTTAATAGATATTTAAATCACTCGAACCCATTTAAAATCACTTAAAATTCCATAAAATCAAACGTAATTCTTTAAAATTCTTTAAAATGTTTTGAAATTATTTTAAATATTTCGAAATCCCTTAGAATTTATTATAATTGCTTGAAATATCTTGAAATCTCTTCAAATTTCTTGAAATTCTTTAAAATCTTTTAAAAGGTACTTAAATTACTTCAAGCCACTTGAAATCCCTTGAAATTCCATAAAATCAAATGTAATCCTTGAAAATCCGTTAAAATATGAAACCTTTAAAATTCAATACTGTACAATTTTGAAGCGCTCGAGATATGGATCGTATGATATATAAACATAATTATGATCTCCGGGTTTCCGATATCTCCAGACCCAATAAATCGAATCAGAAATCTTGAGATGCATTGCATGCACTTTGGTTCTTGATTGGCTGGGAAATACGGCAAGAAACTGTGACAGCAACCAAGAACCGATGTCGCGGACGCGAGACGCGTGTCAACTTCTTTTTTGACTCCTGCCTTCGGAATCTCGGCAGGGGATTTAACCGAGAACCTCTTTATATTAATAGCAATGGACAGACGACGACCGCAGGGAAAATATCTTGACATTCACAACTTGAGCCATATCCAATTTACAGAAAATCCTTCACTGACGCCTGGAATTTGTCAAAATATAAAAAATCGCAATATTTTTGGCGACTCCTTGACCCAATTCTATTTTCATCAATTTTTTAAATAGAAACGCGGAAATATTCAGTTTCCTGGAAATGTAGCTTTTTAATACGATTTCGCCTTCATTTTTACTACTAAATTGCTTATTCTTTACTTTAATCTCTATATATATGTTTCACAATGTTGATTTTCTACTGAAAGTCATAAAAGTGAATTATAAGAGAGATAAGCGTCATAATTTTGAATTTATTCAAGCTTTATGCACTCCAAAGTTATAATTATATTTTATCGTCCACGTGTTTTATATTCAATGAAATAAAAAAGTCAGTATCTTTTCAAAGAGACTTCCAATAACGCTCTTTCATCACTTCAGACCACGCGTTTTGCACTTGCTGTTACTCATATTCCCTGTGTATGGAGCCAGAAATCGTTGCCAGAAATTTCAGCTTACATGAGATTTATCGCATACTTCCGTTTTTGCTTCTTTCATACATCTGTAAGTAAAAAGATGAATATCGTTTCATGAGATGCAAATATTCCTTAGCATCAAGGAAAGCAATTAGTTGAATTGAAAAATTTCCCATAGGTTGAAGTTGTTGAGCAAATTTTGAAAAGCGAGGTTCAGATCCTCTTGAGTTTAAATCCCAATGTGAAATTGTGAGATTAATTTCCTTCCTTACATCACATTTGGAAAATTAAGTTAAGTAGATTGCACATTTTACCTAAGAGTCTATATTTATTCAATTAATTTCGTAACGAGAAGTATCAAGTATCTCCCTGATTTATTCTTGATTGAAGTCTCTTTGAAGCGCCACAAGTGCAGTGTTGGCGAAATGCAGTCGTTTACTTTGAAGCTATATAATTGTAGGATGTAGAGGTGTAGATTGTGGACTTGTAGAGCGTTGTCAGCGCAATAGCAAGCACGACTTACGTCGTTTGCGTAGGTAAGCAGCATACCAGGAAGATCAAACAAACGGTTCCTCAAGCCGGACAAAGGTAGAGCGATGATGTTGCGTTGCATGCTAATTGACGAATTCGCATTGTACGAACACCTGTTCAGTATCCAATTCACATCAGCAACTCAAAGTGACGAGAAACAGTTGCCATTCAAAGAAAAAACATAGCTAAAGTCTAAACGATAAAGCAATAAAAAGTGAACAAATTTTACGAGCTGACATGTTCATATCTTCATTTGTTCTTGTTTGGATCGTGAAACCTAATTTGTAAATCAGTTTCCATATAATCTACGCCCCAATGGCGTAGGATTCGAAATCCCCTGAACTTGTAAATGATCCGAAATATCTAGAAATTTTTTAAAAGCACACAAAATTGATCTCGGTCTTTCTAATCTCTTAAAAATCCCGGAAACTCTTTGAATTCATTACTAGAAATAAGTCTTTTGAGAATATTAAATTTTGAATGGAAAAATTGAAAGGTGAGAATGATTATCGAAGAAAGAAGAGTGAAGATCGGTTCTGATTGGTTAGGTAGCTGGGTGAAGGCGAATTGCAGTTCCGCCGACATTCGAGCGCCTTTCTTTACATCTTTACAATTGTTGTCCCGCCTCGCTGATCTCCCTTATTATAAAACTCTTATCCACCACCACTGACCTCACCAAGGTCTGCTTCCTTCGTCCTTCGCTCATCGAAACCACCATGGAAAGCGCAATCGTCTTTCATCCAGGTTTCATTTTAAATTTCGTATCGCAATTATTTTTATGAGTTATATACGACACCTTATGAATTACATACACCAAACTATTATTGCTTTGTAATAAAATATAATTAATCATTGAAAAAGGAAACCCGAGAGAATATCAATCTGCTGAACTCTTCAATATTGTTACAAGGTCTACAAACTAATGACTTTTTCAATAATTACAATACCATATACCACGAAATACGATTTAGTAGGTGAAAATTATTTTTCGAGATAAATGAAATTATGTCCCAAAAATTTTAGTATTGTCACAACCTTCCCTTTTTTCATGGATTTGAAAAATTTTAGTGGATTTTCATCACATCTGATAATTGAGTCACACCCCTCCAACTTTTCTGGGGTCATACCCCTTCTTATTTTCTAGACGTCACACCCCTTCCACTTTTGTAGGTAAATGTTCTGGCCAGAAGAGTCAGTAGCGTCACACCCCTATCCCTTTATATTTGAGTCACACCCCTCCAACTCTTCTAGAAGTCACACCCCTTCCATTTTCCATGGATTTGAAAATTTTTGGTAGATTTTAATTACACCTAATAATTGAGTCACGCCCCTCCAACTCTTATAGGCGTCACACCCCTCCCTCTTTTCTTGACAAATGTTTGAGTCACACTTGTTAGTAGCGTCACACCCCTCCCCTTATAATTGAGTCACACCCCTCCAACTTTTCTTGGTGCCACACCCCTTCCATTTTCCATAGATTTGGAAAATTTTGGTGGATTTTAATCAAACCTAATAAATGAGTCACACCCCTCCCACTTTTCTAGACGTCATACCCTTCCTATTTTCTAGGCGTCACACCCCTCCACTTTTATAGATAAATGTTCTGGTCAGAATAGTTAGTAGTGTCACACCCCTATCCCCTTATAATTGAGTCACACCCCTCCAAATTTTCTAGGCGTCCCACCCCTCCCACTTTTCTACACTAATTCCTGTCACATCTCTGCTTCAGATTCTAAATTCCAGAACACAAATTATAAAAAAATTCTTATTATCGAAGAAAAAATATTTCGAACACTTTGAATGCTCGTTTTTTGTCTCCTGCTTTAAAATTGTCCATATCCACACCAATTCCCAAGAACAAAGATATTTTATTGATTTTATATTCAAAATGTTACAAATTAAATTACACAGTACTAAATTAAGGAATAATTCTTATGGATTTGCGTATTGAACAGTTTTTAACGAGGTAGAAACTGAATTCGAGAAATTGTCTTTGTGGATGGAGACAAAAAAACTGAAAGGAACTAGAGGGCAATTAATTCCAAAAGACTGCCCCTGAGTAAGTGTACGATCGGCTGTGAAGTAATTAATTCATTGGTTCGACGATTCGTCGGCGCAGTACGTCCTGCAGCGCAGCGCGGCTTTGAGTTTTAACTCGGAGCCGATGAACCGGCCAATTACGCTCGGCTGATTGTAGTGAAGGGCGATCTTACGACCCCCAGGGCGAAAGTACGTCAACAGCGACTGATTCTATTTCATGAAATTCGAAATTATTCTTAATTAAGATTAATACAGTTGAACTAAAT
The DNA here is from genome assembly GCA_904066015.1 of Synergus gifuensis. Lineage (NCBI taxonomy): Eukaryota > Metazoa > Arthropoda > Insecta > Hymenoptera > Cynipidae > Synergus > Synergus gifuensis. The sequence goes on along the minus strand of CAJFCO010000178.1, from coordinate 78,252 downwards.
CGATTCATGTCTATGAATCATACTAATCAGCGAATATCATTTTAAAAATAACAATCAAGAATTATTCTTTCAGTCTCTAGTTCAAGGATGTTCACAGACCATCAGTATTTCCCCTACCTCGCTTTTCTCCCCCCTCGAGCGCTTCTCCAAGCTCACTACTCTTCTCATTTCGGATCGGACGCTTTCGGATCCGCTCGACTTCGATCGTCAAGCAGCCGAGAATTTTCGTATTCCCCCCTCTCTTTCAATCTCCAATTTTGTATTCCTTCGTATCTCTCGCCTATTCTTGTCTATCCCTTTCTATCTCCTCAATCTCAATTCGTTCCTATTTCTTTCAATCCCCACTTCTCTATTTCTTCCTAACTCTCGTCTATTCTTATCTATCCCTATCTATCTCCTTCTCAATCTCAATTCGTCCCTATTTCTTTCAATCTCCACTTCTCTATTTCTGTCTATCTCTCGTCTATTCTTGTCTATCCCTTTCTATCTCCTCGTCAATCTTAACTCGCTTCTTTCTCTTTCAATCCCTAGTTCTTTCTTCCTCCCTATCTCTCGCCTATTCTTATTTATCCTTTTAAATTCCTATCTTCCATCTACTCCCGTCTATCTCTTCAATTCATTCTCTATCTCTCTCTATCTCTTGTCTGTATATTTCTATCCTTGTCAATCTCAATTCTTTCCTATCTCTTTCAATCTCCACTGCTCTTATTCTCTATTCCTTCTTATCTCTCGCTTATTCTCGTCTATACTTTTCTATCTTCTTGTTAATAAATTCGCATGTGGTTTAAGATCTGAACGTTCAAATTAAAGAATTTTTGTATTGATTGTATTTTAAATTATAAACAGTTTTAAAACATTAATTGATTTGCATTAACAATAATTTTGTATGGAAGAATATGGAAGACATTTATAATGTCTATGGTTATTTTTATTTGAAATAACATTCTGGATAAAATAGAATTGGGAAAGAATATTTCGTTCATTTGAACGTTTAATTTAATTCGTTCCTTTCTCTTTTAATCTCCACTTTTCTATCCCTTTTAACAGGGTGGTCAGAAAGTGTCAAAGAAAAAAAAATTTGTCAGGGAAGTCAGGAAAGTGTCAGGGAAAATATAAATTGACATTTATGCTATTTTATTTTTGTCGTATTCCACGTAGATTTTTTATTATTATTATTTTTTTTATTTAACAGATTTTAGAAACATTCGAAGGATTTCGAAGGATTATAAAGAATTTCCAGGAATTCTTTGAAATTCTTTGGATTTCTAATGATTTCAAGAGATTTTCAATAATTTTAAAAGATTTGAAGAGGGTTCTAGGAATTTAAAGGGATTACAAAAGATTTATATAATATTTAAAAGATTTAGTGAAATTTTAAAAGACTTGGTGTAATTTTAAGAGATTTTTAAGAAAGTACAGGGAGTTCAAAGAATTTTAAGGAATTTTAAAGTTCCTTGTGGAATTTTAAAGGACTTCATGATATTTTTATGATTTTTAAAAGATTTTTGTGGAATTTAAGGAATTTAAATGTTTTTCGTGGAATTATAAAGAATTTTAAGAAACTTGGAAATTTTCAGAAATTTTAAAGAATTATAAATATTTTAATGAAATATTAGAGGATTTTAAAAGGCTTGTAAGAATTTTAATAAATTTTGATTTTTTAAATGTGATTTTAAGAGGTTTAATTGAAATTTTAAAGAATCTCACAAGATTTTTATGATTTATAAAAGATTTTGTAGAATTTTATGAAATTTCAAGAGATTTTCAAGAATTTAAAGAGATCTTTACGTATTTTAAGAGATATTACAGTTTTTCGTAGAATTTTAAAATAATTTTAAGAAGCTTGTCAAAATTTAAGGAAATTTTGACTTTTTTACAATGATTTTAATGAACTTAAATATTCTTCGTCGAATTAAAAAAAAATTTCAAAAATTATTTTTGTTTCCAAGAATTTTTAATTAGATGTTTTATTGTATTTTAAGGAATTTCAAAGTTCCTTATTGAATTTTAAAGGATTTCACGAGATTTCTATGATTCGTAAAAGGTTTTGTGAAATTGTAAAAGATATCATGGAATTTTAATAGATTTTAATGAATTTATGACGTTTTATAGGAGTTTATATACATTGTGTAATTTTATAAAGGAATTTAAAAATGTTTCTAGGAATTTTTAAAAGATTTGAGTGAATTTTAAGAGATTTCAAAAAGTTTCTAATAATTTTAAGAGATTTTGACGTTATTTAAGAGATATTAAAGTTTCTCGTGGAATTTGGAAATATTTCAAGAGATTTTCAAAATATTTTTTGGAATTTTGAAGAATCGTAGGAAATGTTAAGAGATTTTAAAAAAATTTTGAAGTTCTTTGAAGAATTTAAAGGATTTGAAATGATTGTGAGGAATGTTAAAACAATTAGTATAAATTTAAGGGTTTTCATGAGAATTTGAAGGAATTTCGTCGAATTTTAAGGGATTTCAATAAGTTTCTAATAATTTTAAGAGATTTTGACGCATTTTAAAAGATATTGAAGTTTCTCCTGGAATTTTGAAATATTTCAAGAGATTTTTTAAAGCTTTTGTGGAAATTAAGAGAAATTTTAGGAAATTAGAATTAGAAATCGTAGAAAATTAGAATCGTAGGAAATTTTAAGAGATTTTTTAGGAATTTAAAAAGATTATGAAGTTTTTTGAAGAATTTAAAGGATCTGAAATGATCTTGAGGAATGTTAAAACAATTAGTAAAAATTTAAGATTTTTCATGAAAATTCGCTCCTATCTCTATCAATCTCCTATTGTCTATCCCTTTCTATCTCTCATCTATACCTTTCTCTCTCCTATTAATTAATAATTCACTCCTATGTGTTTTAATCTCGTCATTTCTATCCTATCACGATACATGAAGGCTAGTTGATTTCTTATACAGGATAATCACTCCCAGGGCAATAACGTGAAGTCCGAGTTTATCTTTAAAACAAGGATGTTTAGTTTTTATTTTTTTTTTTTATTTTTTTTTTTATTTTTTTTTTTTTGATCATGGCAATTCTTTTAAAGTTTAGGACCGAGTTATTGTTAGTGCTAAGGGCATAATATTTTTTCTTCCAATTAATTAAAACATTTCCTTAGCCCGCGTGAGTGAGTAAGTGGATTTTTAGTGAAATGTAAAATTTTATGAGCAATGTCGTATACGACTACGACTAAACCGGTAAAGGGCATTAAGGAAATGGCAGAGCTAATTTTTAAGATGCCGATCTGCAAAGCGTAGGTCGCACATAACGGGAGCCAGTAAAATTGTAGTATTTCGCAAAAGTGGATGTTATCGATCCTGGCACGGCTCTGCGTGTGGGTCTGGAATATATACGAATGTTATCGTTACCCTTAAAGCAAACATGGCTTTATCTGAATGAAAACAAACGCTAAACGAGGAGGCCAACATTTAAAAGGTCGCATATATAGTATAATAATTTTCCCGGAATAACTACATTACATCTAGATAAGCCTTTCACGCGAATAAATAATTATAAAAATATTTTACAAATCAAGAAAAATGACCTGTTGTGGTTCTACGATTGTGCTAATTTTAATTTTTTTAATTTTTTGTTGAAACGTTTGTTTGGACACAAATCAAATCGTAATAAATCAGAATCGCTGGAAAATGGATGATAGATTATAAATAGAGGTATGAAGACTTGTTCAATTTGTATCGTGACAGAGTACCAAGTATTGAATTGCTGTGCAGATATACTGCTAAAAAAAGTGTGTTTCCTACAATAGTTAAGCTGTATCGTTAATTAATTGGATGCCAATTGATTAGATCGAAAGGCCAGATGTTGTTGCGCCTACCGTCGGTGCAATTTATTCGTGACATTTGAATTCGCGATCGGTAACATTTCCAATTATAGTTCCCGTTATACTTCGACTGCTATCGAGTAATGGGTGCAACTGTCTTGAAACTTTCTCCAAATGATGAAAAATTGAAATCAGAATTATACCGAATTAGCCCCATAATTAGTCATCAAAGCAAATAAATTGTTGAGGATTTTTTTTTTCTTGCTTTTCTTCTTACTATCAGGATTCGGAAACCAATCTGTGGATGATTTTTGTGACGGTAAATCCCCCGGAAAGTCGTGAACGATAAAGGAAAGTAGTGAATCTGGGAAAGTCGTAAGGAAAGTTTCAGGACTCGAAAAAAGCGTCTGGAAGCAAAAAAAAATCTCTCCTGCGGTCGTTCTCGATATCTTGAGAGTTTACTTTGACGCTGATAAAAAGTCTTCTTCTGCGGAGTTTCGTCGCTCGGAAATTTCTCTAAGAGTTGAGCCACTGACGCATTAACGAAAAACGAAAATAAACTGATGATGATCAGAAATATTATTTAAGAAAGTATTCATTCCTTATGTGTAAAAGTATAACTTATCAACCAAAATGGAAGGTGTGTTCGAACAACTTTTTGTGTCATGTTTATTATCTCCGTTTATGGTTTGGCGGATTGGTGAAAGTATAACGTTGAGTGAAATACGTCTTGACCTTACAGAAAGTGTCTTCATCGCCGAAAATATTGGTCCAATTAATAAGTTTTCAGGATCGAGATTGAGAAATCGAATTTATTGGCATCCCAGGCTCGCGAATTACAGTTGCTCCTGATTCAAAGGTATATTTATGACTGAAGGTACCAGGATTGATTCGAACATTTACAAAATAATATAGGGCTTCCATTAAGTAAATGCGTCCATAAATCACAAAAATAACATCATATTCACATTCTTGAAGTACTCTTATTGAAGCAAAAAAATTAATATTTCTCTTTCATTTTGCCACACTCTTAATTTTATATTTCGAGATGAAGTGGATGTAAAAAAATAGCGAATATCGGCTTCATTTAATTGCATCAATTAAAACATATACTTTTTAAAGTACACACGTCAGTGGTTCTCATTCAGCCGCATTTAAATCTGAAAATTACGACTGACGACCGCGCGCCATTCTCAAAATACCTAGATAGAGAAATTCGCTGCACCTGACCTGACTTTGAGAGACGACCAAGTGTCGTGTTCTCGTCTAATTCGCTTGAGCTTTTTCAGAGCCAGAAAGAGAAACTGGACTTAAAATAATAAAAAGAGCAAAACAGGAAGACCAATTACGTTACTAGAGTTGGTATACCGAGTACAAGACAGTAACCAGTTTATGTCATTTGCATTACTGCGGCTTGTAAACCGCCGACCAAATTAAAGGGCTGGGGTAATTTAAACAGTAGCCGTCGGTTGAGTACCACTGCGTTTAAGCAGACGCTTTGCGACGTTGCCACGTTTCGTGTATCCCACTCTTCTATCGACCGAGCAACGTTGCCAGTTCCTAGAGAGTTTCCTTTATCGCCCCTTTTATTTCTATGTATCCATGAACACATTGAACACCCTTCGTCTCTCCCTTTCTCTCTTTCTAGATCCTGCACCCTCTCGATATATTTTTTCTCTCTCACTCTGACTCTACTTTCCCCATATTTTTCGATGTATCTCTTCTTTTTTTCTTCCTCACTCTTTCCAGCATCCAAGCTTTCAGATTCGCACTCTTTTTGATTCTCAACTGTTTCGTCTTATTCTGAGGAATAAATGCCCCAATGACCCCAAGGCCTAAGTTCTTCTCACCTTTGTCCAACTTTCTGATCCTTGTTTGGTCCTTCCGGTCAGGTCCTTGCAGATTTAAGGGAATTTTTTTGAAAAAAGAAATAGTCTATTAGTTGATTTGGTCAAATGAAGAGTGTTATGGCTAAACAGCCTTAAATTTTTGAAATTGTCCTTATACTTTATGAGAAAAATTCAATTACAATAAATTAGAAACAAAGAACAAAAAATTTTTTTTTAATTTTAGAACTTTTTATAAGTTATTAAAACATGGTTGAAAGTAAACGAAAGCAATAGAAAAGAATCTTAATTATTGTGAATCAAATTTAGGGTCCGTAGGATTAATAATTTAAGGATAATAAAAATCAAACTCAATTTATATCGAACTTTAAGATAAAGAGATTAATCTCGACATTCCATTCAATAAAATCAAAAAGAAATGAGATTGAGCGATAATATTGAATTTTCTCTAATTTTGAAAAATTACTTTGGCAAGGAAAAGATATTTTATTAAGATAGGAAAGATATTTTATTTTAAATCTATTAATTATTTAGAGTTTCATCCTACTCATCTCATCACTTTTTTATTATTTCTTAGATATTAATTTTAGAAAATTAAATTACAGGTTACTCTTAAGTGAAAAGTAAACGATGGAAGATTTTTAATTCATTGTAATTGAACTATTTATTTATTAACCATTTTAGAAATTTAAATTTTGCTCTAGAATCTAGAACCAATTTAAGAGAATAAATTAAGTGATTAAAAATATTTTTTAAAACAATTCAGCAAATCAAAATAACACTTTTAAAGTTCAATTTATTATTTGTAAACTTTATTTTCTTTATTACTTTTTTACTCCGTTTTTTTACTTCTATTACAAACTTGATTAAATAATAGATATTATTTAAGTAACTTAAAATTTAATTTAAGTAACTAAAACTATTTTTCTTTTTCTCCTATGACGAACCCGATGCTCTCTTTCAACTTAATTCTGTTTTATCCACTTTTTCAAATTAATAGCCTATGTCCTTAAAATAAACAAAATATTGTCAATATTGAGTTTTATTGCTCGATTCGAGCAATAAAACTCAAGAATCAATAAATTCTTATATTACCGTGCATCACTATATGGCATAGCAAAAGCTACCATATTCACCTTGTAAATATCTATGACTTATTTCATCTTCAAGTGAAGCAATAAAATAATATCAATTAAATCAAACTCAATTAGTCAGATTAAATAATATATAATCAGATTAAAACCTCTTAGAATGGAATTTAATAATCTCTGATTTAATTACACCAAGGCAGAATTAGAAATAATCATTTTGACTGAAATTCGTCCTCTCGACACGCCACATAACTCGCTAAGTACATTCGTCAAGTTTTCCAGCTCTAGCAATACCTAATTACCCAAAAATAGAACCCCGAAGGTACTTATAATGGCTTTCCTTGAGCCTTGTAGAACACGCGTGGGTCTAAAAGTAAACACTAAAACTAAGCGATATTTTGCGTGAATTGATCCAACACGAATGGATATTATTTCAAACTTTCATTTTTTTTTCATTAATATCCCTGGCGAAGGCTTCGGATAGAAAATTTCCTATCCTAATGAATCTGAGCCAATGCGAAGTCTTTCTGAGCGAATCAGTTTCATTCCGAGCCAATCCGAAGTTCGCATGATTCCTATCCGAATGAATCCGAGCCAATCCGAAGTTTGAAGGAAGATTCCTATCCGGAATGGTTCGGATTCATTCGGATTGAAAAATTACTTCGGAGTGGTTCGGATTGAAGCTTCGGATTAAAAAATTTCTTCGGAATAGCTCGGATTCATTCGGATTGAAACTTCGGATTCATTCGGGTTAAAAAATTTCTTCGGATTGGCTCGGATTCATTCGAATTGAAGCTTCGGATTCATTCGGATCGAAAAATTTCTTCGGAATAGTTCGGATTCATTCGGATTGAAAATTCGGATTCATTCGTATCGAAAAGTTTCTTCGGAATGGTTCGGATTAAAAATTTGGATTCATTCGGATTGAAAAGTTTCTTCGGAATGGTTCGGTTTCATTCGGATTCGCTCGGAAAGAGATATCGCATTGGCCCGGATGACTTCGGATTGTCTCGGATTGGAATCCTATCCCAAGCTTTCTCCAGGGATGAAATCAGGGCTGAAGAAAATCTGAAAAAAATATTTTTCTTGTAAAAAAAATTGTATATATGCAATTGTATATATTTAATTTATTCAGAATTATCTCGACACTTCTTGGCATTTAGATCGGAGATTTTCTCAACTTTCGCTGGTGCAAAATACCAACATTTCATCTATTCGTGCCAAGTATAAGTCTTAATAAAGCATCTATCTACCACGATGCTGAATTCGGTTCCTTTATGTACCTTTCGAGAGCGGCAGTCGGCATAATGTCTTGTAATGAAGATTAATCTGGTACCGGCGAACGACAGCTCTGCATTCGTAAATCAATCACATACGTCCGATTATCATTCAAATCAGTCCCACTCGTGCACAATCTTCTCCATTCGCCAATCAGATCCTTACGTAAGTCACCGAGTCGATATTTCCATCCCCAAAAGTGCCAAAAACATATTTCTAGGTCTCGTTAAGGGTGACTTTTTTCAGAGTTGTGGTGTCGAATAGCAATTTAGCCGAGTGTAAAATATTAATAATTGTAATAATAATTAATGATAATAATAATAATACCGTAATTAATACTACAAATGTTTATTGTGTTTTTCAGGGTAATAAAGAGCAAAGAGTCAATTCGTCACCCCCACTCCTACCGCCTTCGATAGAATAGATCGTGGTGGGGGGAGCACAACAGCTCTCGGGTGCTCTCGACAGCTTAGCGATCGATGTCGAGCGGTCACACTTCCGTGTTTTAAAGATACACTCGGACTTCACGTTATTGCCCCAGGGGTGTTTATCCTATATAAGAAATCAGCTAGCCAATATCCAAATCTTGGATATTGTCTTCTTCTTTGTATCTTGGATACACTTCATGCTCTGCGCCATTTTGAATCCTAAAGGCCAGATTATTATAGTATAGAGACAAGGATGGATTTGGATAAAAAGAGATAAGCTGGGACAGAGAAGAAGGCATTGGAAGAGATAGGTTTATAACTAGGCTGAGATAGAAATGAAGGAATTAAAACACGTAGGAATGAATTTTAAATTGAAAGGAGATAGAAAGGTATAGACGAGAATAGGAGAGAGATATGGAGGAATAGAGAAGTAGGGATTGAAAGAAATAGGAGCTGTGATTGACAGGGAGATAGAAAGAGATAGACGGGGGTAGATGGAAGATAGGAATATAAAAGGATAGATAAGAATAGGCGAGAGATAAGGAGTAATACAGAAATAGGGATTGAAAGAGGTAGGAGCTAACTGTGATTGTCGAGGAAATAGAAAGATATAGACAGGGGATAGAGAGAGATAGAAAGATATAGACAGGAGATAGAGAGAGATAGAAAGAGATTGAGAAGAAATTAAAGAGGAGATAGAAA
>CAJFCO010000178.1:46096-63859 GCA_904066015.1 Synergus gifuensis | reverse complement strand
ACGAAATATCCTAAAATCCCTTAAAATTCCTTAGAATTCCAGGATAACATTTAAAATTCCTTAAAACCCCATAAAATTCTTACAAACCTTTTAAAATTCCTTAAAGCCCCATAAAACTCTTACAAACCTTTTAAAATTCCTTAAAACCCCATAAAATTCTTACAAACTTTTTAAAATTCCTTAAAATTTGACGAAAACCTTAGAAATCGCTTAAATTCGTAGAAATATTTTTAAATTCTTAGAAACCTCTTAAAATTCCTCAAAATTTTACGAAATATCCTAAAATCCCTTAAAATTCCTTAGAATTCCAGGATAATATTTAAAATTCCTTAAAATCCCATAAAACTCTTACAAACCTTTTAAAATTCCTTAAAATTTGACGAAAACCTATGAAATCACTTAAATTCGTAGAAATATTTTTAAATTCTTAAAAACCTCTTAAAATTCCTCAAAATTTCAAAAAAATTAAAAATCCCTTAGAATTCTTAAAATTTCATGAATTCCTTTAAAATTTCACGAAATATCCCAAAATCCCTTAAAATTCCTTAAAACCTCTTGAAATTCCTCTCTAAAAAACTGGTTCCTCCCTAAAAATATCTCGAAAATCTCGCAAACTTTATACCATCAAATCTGCTTATCTTTGTAATGACTTGAAATCGTAAGAAGTAAAATAAAATAATCGCGCGCGTGTTGGTTTGCTACTTTGTATAAATTATCAATTGGTACTTTAAATAAATAATATTAAAAAGCAAGCAATATATATAAATCTGAAATCAAGGATTAAGGAATCATAATGGTCGAAGCTCGTTTAAATAAATTTTATCAGGAAGCTGAGCTGCGAAATTCATGAATAAAATTTGAATCAACTCGAAATATAATCTCCAGAGTATTATTTATGCTATTGATAATTATTGCGCTTTCGATCTGACGAAATATTCGAAAGGAGAACCGGCTTGCTGAAGAAAAACAAAAAAAATCAAAAAGGATAACAAACGTACTGACACCGGTGCGATATTTCTTATTCGGTGTGCAAAATTCTCCCAACGAGGGAGCGGATTACATGTTGAAAACGTTCTCCTGGAGCAGACGTGGGCGGGACGGAGAATTTAACGCTCTCGAAATGTCAAACATCGTAGATAAAATGCCGCTCCCATTGTAGAGACAGTAGCCATATTGTGTATACGGATTAGCTTTCTTTTTTTCGGAAGTTCTTTTTTTTTTTTTTTATTTTTCAAGAGTGGCACCGATCGATCTCCCTCTGCGAAATTTTTTTCCCAGTCCCCAAAACACGCTTTTCCAGAATGCATTGTTAAACTGAAAAGCACTCGATCCCTGTCCAACAACGGACGAATGCCGCAGTATTTGTACAATCAAATAAAATAGCTGTCGACTCTCACATATGTTCGAAAGGGTTTTCAGTGGTAAAAACTATGTATGTAGTATGGGGTTTCCTGTCACGCAAAGGGCTCGAGTTTCTGTCAATAGAGTTTCACAATTTTCCCTCATGAAGGTGTTAATATATATATATATATAAAATAAACGAAATGTCAATAAATGAAATTATCCTTTTTCTGTTTCAGGTAAGGGAACAAATTACTGGAGAGAATCACCCACAAAGTTGTGTAAGTTTTTTTGGCTGAAGTTTCAGACCTCTAGTCTGACGATTTTTTTTCCATTTAATGGAATAAAAATATCAACTATAAAAATTTTCTAGAGTTTCGAAAATCTTCACGATTTCCAAGAAATTTTAAATGATTTAAAAAAGTACAAGTACTTTTATTTAATTTTAAGGAATTTCGACCAATTCGGAAAGATATCAAAAATAATTTTAGAGAATTAAAAGAGATTTGACAACGATTTGAAAATATTCCAACAGATTTTAAATTATATCAAGGGATTTCAAAAGATTTAATGATTTAAAAAGATTTAAAACGATTTTAAGAAATTGTAAATAATAAAAAAAATTTTCAAAGGTTTTCGAGAGATTTTAAGTGATTTTAAGGGATTTTAAGGATTTTTAAATGATTTTAAAGAATTTGAAGCGACTTTAAAAGAATTAAGAAGAGTGTTTAACGATTTCCAAGAAATTTCAAAGGATTTCAAAAAGTTCTAGTACTTTAAACTAATTTTAAGGAATTTCAACGAATTTGAAAAGATATCAAAAGTAATTTTAGAGAATTATACAAGAGATTTGATAAGATTTTAATTCTTTTTCTAAGGATTTAAAATGAATTTCAGACCGGAAATGGTCTGCAATTATCGCATAATTTCAAAGTCAATAATTGTTCATATGATGCAACTTTATCAATTTTTTTTATAGAAGATTGAAAGGATTAAATGTAAAAGAAATTTCAAAATTTAAAAGAAAATTTTAAAGGATTTCAAAAAATTTAAGTACTTTTAATTAATTTTGAAGAAATTCAATGAATTTGAAAAGATATATCAAATAATTTTAAAAAATTACAAGAGATCCGACAAGATTTTAATTCATTTTTTAAGGATTTAAAAGGAATTCAAATCGGAAATGATCTGCAATTATCCTATAATTTTAAAATCAATAATTTTTCATACGATTTAACTTATCAATTTTATTGCAAAAAAATGAAAAGGATTTGGCTGAAGTTTCAGACTTCTAGTCTGACGATTTTTTTTTAGATTTAATGGAATAAAAATATCAACAATAAAAATTTTCCAGAGTTTCGAAAATCTGAAATTTGTATTTATTTACAAGCAGAAATTTATCCGGCCTTGCTCGGGATTTAAAAATATTTCGTAGAATTTAAAAGGATTTCAAGAGATTTCATAAGATTTAAAAAATTATAAAAGGATTTTACGAGATTTATAATGCTTTTGAAGAATTTCAAAAGTTGAAAATAGTTATCAAAATAATTTTTCAGAGATTTCACAAATTTTACAGAAATTTTAAGAGAATTCGAAGATTTTTGTAAAAATTTTAAGGGGTTTTCTACATATTTTGTAATGATAGTTTTAAAAAATGACTTTTCCTGAAATTTTAAGAGATTTTTTAAAGATATTTTAAAACTGTTTTCAAACATTCTAAATTAAATTTTCTTCTAAATTTTTAATCTTATATTTTTAACCTTTTTAAAAACGTATTTTAAATAAGTAGAAAATTTGGGTAAATACCTTGAAATATTTTTGATTCTTTTTAAATCCTTAAAATATTGTAAATCCTGTAGAATCCCTACTAACAAATCCTTAAAATCATCTAAAATATCTTGAAATCTTTAAAAATATTTCAAAATCCCTTGAAATTTACTCAAATTCCCTGTACTTCCTTAAAATAATTTTAAATAGCTTGAGATCTATTAAAAACTTTTGAATTCTTTTGAAATTTATTAAAATTCCCTATAAACCCTTGAAATCTCTTAAAATCTAGTGAAGTCGATAAAAATGTTTGAAAAATCCTTTTGATAACTCTTATTATTTTAAAAATCCATAAAAGTCTCTGAAATCAAATAAAATCTCTTTAGAATTTTTTAACAAATTTTTAAATCCTTCAAAGTCTTACTTAAAATACCTAAAAGTCTTCAGAACTCTTTTTAAAATTCCACGTTTTGAAAACTTCTTTTTGATATTCTTAATCCAATAAATGTTTAAAAAATAAAATAAAAAAAATTCGTCAGACTAGACGTTTGAAACTTCAACCCAATAAGTTTTAAAAACTTTAAGATCGTAAATTATACATTGCAAAATAGGGGAAACGTGTTTACATGGAAAATAATAAGACCCTTCGTTTCTCCCGCGATATCAATGGATCGCTGAATTAATGAAACTTCCCATCTTTACTGATGCTTTTTTTTTTATTTCCGCGGAAAAACTGCAAGGGAATGAAATGTGTGTAGAAAACCAAAAGTACATTCACCCCAGGAAGCACTGGAGTGAAGAAATAACATTTTTTAATCTATGCATCTAGCAATTGTTATCCTATGATCGTTTTCCTGACGTCGCGTATGCGCGAGCCAACAGCTGTTTTCAACATCTGCGCACCTATTGCCTTAATAAATTATATGCGCAAGGTCCTAACTGTGACGAGTTTATACATCAGGCGCTTTCGAATTTTAGCGATATTTTAGAATTAAAATTTAGATTACAGGTCGTTATATATTTTGAATTTGTTCACCTTTTAAAAATTATTAATAATGGAATTATATTATAATTTCAGTAATTTGCGGATTGAAACAACTTTTCTGGATAATCAGTCCAAATATTTTTGTTTGACACTTGCAATTTTAAATTTCTCGAAATTTCTTAAAATGAAATAAAAGGTAAAATAAAATCTTTGAAATCCTCTGATTTCTTGAAAATCATTAACTCTTCTGAATCTTTTGGAAATCGTTTCCAATTCTCTAAAAGCATTTTAAAACTATTGATATTCATGGAAATCACTTAAAATCTCTTGAAATAAATTAAATTCACTAGAAGTTCCGAGAAATTCTTTGAATTCCTTGAAATTTCTTTAAATCATTTACAATCTCCAAAAATCATTTTTAATATTTTGAAATCTCTTAAATTGCTTCAAATTCCTTAAAATTACTTAAAGTATCCTGAATTCTTATAAGGTGGTTGAAATCTTGTTTATTCCCTTCAAAATTCATTAAATCTTTAAACTTCCTTTAAATCGCTTAAAGCCTCTTGAAATCCCTTGAATTTTTAAACATTTTTAAAAAATCTTTTAAAACCCATCCAAATATTTTGAAATCCGTTCAAATTCTTTAACATCGTTTTAAATAACTTCAAATCGCTTGAAATTCTTTAAAATCATTCATAATGTCTTGAAAACTTATGAACTCGCTTGAATGTACAAAATTTTTCAGTCATCAAATCTTTTCAAACCTTTCGTTCAATGACTTCAAATCTCTTAAAATTCTTGAAAGTCATTAAAAATTATGGAAATCTTGCGAAATCTCCTGAAAATCCCAAGAAATGTTTGAATTCTTTAAAAATTCCTAAAAATCATTTAAAGTGACTTGAAATCTTATAAAGTCTCTTTAAATGCCCTGAAGATCTTCCAAATCATTATGAAAAAATCTTATGAAAACAAAAATGCTTATAACAATTATTATTAAAAAATAATAGTAATTTTTCGACGAAAAATCTTATAAAAGTCTTGAAACTCTTGAATTCTTTGGAATCTCTTTAAGAATTCCTTAAAATTACTTGATATCCCTTGAAATTCCTGAAAATTACTTGAAATCTCTTGAAATCCTTTAAAATCTCTTAAAAATCCCTTAAAATGCTTTAAAAATTTTCAAAATATTTCGAAACCTTTTGGCAATCAAAATAGAAATCTTTTAATTCCTTTGAAATTGATATTTAAAATATTTTCTTCTTGAAAAGAAGAAAATATTTTTTTCTAAGAAATTTTGAATAAAATAAAATAAATTTTATATTTTGAACGTTAAGAAAAACTTTAAACTTCAATTATTTGATTTCATAATTTAAATTTTATGGATTTGAATTGGAGATAAAGTTTTTTTCTTTCTAGAAAAATTTTCTAATATTCCCATATTGTTGGTTTAAGTTTGTTTCAATTTTTGGTTTAAGTTTGTTTCAATTTTTGGTTTAAGTTTGTTTCAATTATGAAAAAATCCTATGAAAATAATAATACTTATAATAATTATTATTAAAAAAATAATAGTCATTTTTTAGTCTGAAAATCTTATGAAAATCATGAAACTCTTGAATTCTTTACCCTTGAAATTCCTTACAATCTCTTCAAAATTCATTGAAATTATTTTAAAATATTCAAAATACCTGGAAACTCCTTTGAATTCTTTAAAAATTCTTTAAAATCACTTAATACTCCTTGAAAATCTTTAAAAATATTCAAAATATTTCGAAACCTTATTAATCGAAAAAGAAGTCTTTATAAATTCCTTTTTAAATTGATATTTGAAATATTTTCTTCTCGAGAAGAGTTTATTAATTTTTTTAATGGTTTTTTAAGAAATTTTAAAATAAAATATTTTGAACTTTAAGGAAAACTTTAAACTGCAATTATTTCAATTCATATTATAATTTAAATTTTATTGACTTCAATTGGAGATCAATTTTTTTTTCCTTGTATCTAAATTTTCCAATATTTCCATATTGTTGGTTTAAGTTTGTTTCAATTTTTCTCACCTACTTCTCACCCATTTTTATTTTTAAAAAATCACCTTTTCTTAATGACAATAAATATGTAATATGATGTCCGAAAACAGTATTCGTCATTTCTTCCTAATAATAATAATAATAATAATAATAATAATAATAACAACAACAACAACAATAATAATAATAATAATAATAATAATAATAACAACAACATCAATAACAACAACAACAACAATAATAACAACAATAACAATAATAACAACAACAATGATAACAATAATAATGATAATAATAATAGTAATAATAGTAATAATAATAACTCCATAACAAATTCTAAACTACCACTAAAGAGCACTATTATGCCAAACTATGAAACTACATTCTGAAAAAGCGTTAGAATTCCCTCCCATTATAAAGAGGAACAAATATGAACAAAAAAAAGGTCATGCGAAGGGTCGCCCTTTCTATTATTCGAAAAAATATTTTGGGATGGAAGGTTCTGGTCATCGGTGCAATAAATGTATCTTTCTCACATTCTGGCGGCAGTATTTGTATGCGAAAGTGGCTTTAGACTTTCGCTTTATGATAGTAGTACGTGGAGGGACCAATGAGAGGCGTTGGAAGGGAATCTAACGAAGCTTTATCTATACGAGAACAATATCGTGGGATGACAGGGCTCACCAATCGCCAATAAAACACCCCATAAGCCAGAACGTCGGCAACCACGAGTCCGACTCGTTGCTCTCTAGTTCCACCCTAAAACCCCATGAAGAGACCCTCCGTACTTTATGTACATGTTATACACTATCCGTTGCATCAAACTACACGCGCGAGGCTCGATAAGGTCTCCACGAATTACATTTTACATTCGCAGAACTTATTTAAAGTTGTTCCTAAAGCCGCTTGATAGAATTCAACTGAATAAAATACCACCTTGTCGAAAGCATGACTTTTACACCTGCAATCGAGCAACGAGATCTTCATCCATGTTACTCGAATTATAGAGTATTGGGCTACTGCTGAATATAATTATAATATATAAAATTAATATAATTAATTATTTATTGTAAAATTATTAATTATCAGGGTGTCTAGCTGACCGGTAAACCGGGAAAAATCCGGGAATTTTATTTGACCTGGAAAAACCCGGGAATTTCATTTAGGACTAAGAATTTTTGGTATTTTATTGAAAAATCGACCTTTCTCTACTTTACCTTCTTTTTATTCCATTTCTACTTTATCAAATTTAAAAAAAAAACTAGCAAACTACGCTCAATTATTTTGTTTTACTTCTTACAACTTCAAGTTATTCAAAAACCAATCAAGTATTATTATTATTATTATTCAACAAAAATGTTTACAAGATTTTTGAGATATTTCGTTATACTACTTTTTTTTGGGAGAAATTACAAGAGGTTTCTGGGAATTTCAAGGAATTTAAAAATAATTCCAGAAATTTTTATGATTTAAACAAAATTTTGTGTAATTTTGAAGTATTTTATGCAATTTTATGAGATATCTAATCGTTTTAAGGGATTTCAAGAGATTTTTCTGATTTTTAAAAGATTTTGTAGAATTTAAAAGGATTTCGAAGGTTGTCGTAAAATTCGGAAGGATTTCAAACGATTTTTCTGTTTTAAAAGATTTTGAGAAATTTTTAGCGATTTTATGGAATTTTATGAGATTTCAAAAGGTTTTTATAGGACTTTTAGGGGATTTTAAATGTTGTCGTGGAATTTCGAGAAATTTCAAAGATTTCTAGAAATTTTAAGGGATTTAAAATATTGTCGTGGAATTTTCAGGAATTTTAATGTACCAAAAGTTTTGAACGTTCAAATGAACGAAATATTTTTTCAATATTATTATAAATTAAATATTATATTTCAACTAAAAATAATCATAGACATTATAAATGTCTTCCATATTCTTCCATATAATATTAATGTTAATGCAAATTAATTAATGCTTTAAAACTGTTTATAGTTAAAATACAATCAATACAAAAATTCGTTCATCTGAACGTGCAGAACTTAAACCACATGAATTTTAAGAGAATTCAAGAGAATTTTCTGCTTTTTAAAAGATATTGTGGACTTTTTAAGGATTTTGTGGAATTTTATGAGGTTTCTAATAATTTTATTGGTTTTAAAGAGATTTTTAAAGATTTTGTGAAATTTTAAAGGATTTCATGGAATTTTATGGGATTTCTAATCATTTTAACGAATTTGAAAGGATATAAAGGTTTTTTAAATGTTGTAGAATTTTAAAAAATTTTAAGAGAGTTTCACGAATTTTAACGGATTTCAAGAGATTTTTCTAACTTTTAAAATGTTTCCTGGAATTCGATGAGATTTCTAATGATTTTAAGGGATTTTAAATGTTAAGGAATTTCAAGCGGTTTCTAGGAATTTTTAGAGATTTTTACGAATTTTTCACATGGATTCAAGAGATTTCTTATGTTAAAGAAATAAGATATTATATTAGTATATAATTATATTATATTATAATATATCTTATATCTCCTAATTATATTATTCTTACAAATTTTCAGATATTTCGAAAATTTTCATGAAATTAGAGACTTGCAGGAAAAAAATTTTACCGGGAAAAGACTGACACCCAGATTATGGATAATTAACTATTATAATTATATAATTGTATCTATTAGTGTCTTGTGAGATTAAGAAATTTCAAATTCAAGCCTTCTGCCTTCACAATATAAAAATTTTGAATGGATTTTGCTTCCTCATGGAGGATGCTTTTTGTACACGCAGAAAAAAATTTGTTGAATCTACAGAACAATCTGTAGAATCTACAGATTTAATCTGATGGAATAGGAACAGCAGATTATTTCTGTAGATTCAACAGAAAATTTTTTTTGGTTTTACAGATAAAAGCTGTTGTATTTACAGAAAAATCTGTAAAGTTTACAGGTAAAATCTGTAAATTCTGCAGATAAAATGATCTGTAAATTCTATAGATAAAATCTGTAAATTTTACATTTACAGATTTTTTGTACTTTCAAATGTAAAAATAAATGCCATAATAAAATTTGTAAAATTTACAGATTTCCTCTGTTAAATTTACAAATTTTCATCGCTTCAAATCAACAGATTTTTATCTGTAAATATAACAGATTTTTTCTGCTATGTTAGCAGATGACTAAGAGAAGCAATTCTGTAAATTTTACAGATAGAGTTGTAAGATTGCATAGAATACAAATAATTTGTAATCTATTTTAAGGGATTATAAGGGATTTTTATGGTATGTTATTTAAAAAAATATCGTTTCATTTTAATGGATTTCATGGAATTTATTTTTTTTTTTTAATTTATTTTTATTTGTTTTTTTTTTATTTTCATATTTTACTATAATTATTAAAAAATGTTGGTTCTGATTTTTATATAACAACCAACGTTTTAGAGATTGGAATACGGGTTTATTTGAGCCTGAAAAAAATACACATAAGTCGACTTTCTTTATCTCGAATATCTGATTTTAGAACCTTAGAGGTAAAGTGAACCAAAAATTTTATGTTCCCTATAAAGTGAGTAGTTGGTTTTTAAATGGCATCTTCTGAAGAATTTTTGGCTTCCAAAGGGAAACACGTGTTCCGCTTTCCCCCTATGATGCGGGCCCGAACTCAAAGAGGAAAAAGGGCGAAAGGGCATTGAACCCATAGACATAGAAAATCCTAGAAAATTGAGATTCAGAGAAGTCCTTTTAAATTTCGAAACGTTTAAAACTTTACAGACTTCAGAAAACCGCCATAAACTTGTATAATATGCATCGAAAAAACTCTATAGTTGTCACAAAAACCATAGTTGAAGTTTTAAACGTTTCTTCTGATGAACATTTTTTTACATTTATTAGATTAAAAATATCAAATAAAGTTTCCAAAGTAATTTTTTAAATTTATTTACTTGCAGAAATTTACCCAGCGTGTTTCCTGGGATTTTAAGAGACTTCAAGTGACTAAGGAATTTAAAGGGATTTCAAGAGATATTAGAGAATTTCAAAGGATTTTTTAGAAGCTTAAGGATTTTCAAGAGTTTTCACAAGATTTCAAGGGATTTTTTTAAAAGAGTTTGAAAGAGTTGTCAAAAGAATGTTTCAGGTATTTCTAAAGATTTAATAGGATTTCAATACATTTTAAAGGATTTAACCAGATTTTTAAGTGACTTTAAGGAATGATATTTTAAGTGATTTAAAGAGATTTATAGAAGAGTTAAAGGATTTTAATGAATCTCATTTCATTTTCAAGGATTTCAACAGATTTCAAGAAATTTTTCAATTTTTCAGAATTCCAAGAATTTAAACGAGTTTCAATATATGTAAAACCATTGGAAGACACTTAGAATTATTTTCAAGGTTTTCAAGATATTTTAAGGGATTTGAAGAAATTTCGAGACTTTTTAAGAATTTATAAAATATTTAAGAAGATTTTAAAGGATTTCACCAGTTTTTAAGTGACTTGAAATTCCTTAAATTGACTTTAAGGAATTTCAAGGGATTTCAAAACAATTCAAGAACCTTTAATTCAGTTCTTTTAAAAATCCCTTTAAATTCCTAAAATCAATAAAAATCTCTTAGCATCCCTTGAAAATTTGTTTAAATCCTTTACAGTCTTTTAATCCCTTGAAATTCCTTAAAATAATTAAAAATCTCTTAAAATCCTTTTATAATTTTTGAAATCTTATGAAATCCGTTGAAATCTTTTGCAGAGTTGATATTTTTGAGGTGCCTAAAAATCAGACCTTTTAAACTTTGCAAACCATTGCAAAAGTTTATTCTTCATCAAAGTAATATTTTTGTGACAAAAGGGGGGTAGTTTTTGACATCAAGGGATAAAGCCCAAAACTTAATTTTTGAATATTCATGGTACCTGTGTAAAACTGAGTAATATAGTGTGGTTTATTAAAAAAAAAAAAAATATTAAACTTTTTTTGTATGCTAAGGGTTGATTTTTGATAAGTAAAGGTGGTTTTTTCATAACTTTCGTTTAGAGAAATCAAGAGCCCAAAAGGTAAAGTAAAATTACTGGGAGCTTCAATTTTTGAAAAATTGCATTTCTGTAATTGTGGTTGATTTTAGAACTTAAGGGTTGTTTTTGGAGTGTTTATTTTTGCAGAATTGAGGAGCTCAAAAAAGCCCAAAAATATTGTGTGCTTCAATGTTTGAAAAATAGAATTTCTGTAACTTGAATTGATTTTGGAACTTAAGGGTTGTTTTTGGAGAGTTGCTTTTTTCGAAATTCAAGAGCCCAAAAAAGCCCAAAATTTGCAAAGTATCGGCACGATAACTGGTGGTGGGTATTGATCCTTTGCGAAAGCGCAAAGGACTTAAGAGAGACTAAGAGAGAGACTGACTGGCGCACACCCCAAATACAACCAAATCCAAATCAAGCTAGCTTAACCGGAAGTCGCTATTATAAACGAAAGTAAAAAAAATTCTTCTCATTCTCAATTTCTTTTCTTTCATCTTTTGTTTTTGTTTTTGATTTAAATTAAGAAAGGAAATTTATTCACCTAAGGCTCGTAAGGATCTATCGGCTTTAAGGAATACATTCTCATCAAAATATTTTCGCTTCGCGCTCGATTTTTTGTATACATTTCTATACCTTATTACCTTTCTAATTTCTTTTTACGACCAATAATTTTTCTTTGTAATATGTTTTTTATAGCTTACGTTTTTTGACGGGAATATTGAATTTAGGATTTTTTAACAATATTTGTTATGATTAGAACTAAAACTACTTATCCTATTAAAAAATGGTTAATAGAGAATTTTGAGATGTTTTTAAGACAGACAATTTAGTTTTGTTAATATTTTTTCGTTTTATCATTGCCAAAAAAAAATATAATCCACTAATGCATCCGGATCACACCCCAATTCCACCCCTAAAACTAGAAAAATTGACTAAAAATATCCTAACTTTAAAACTTGAAATTTTTTTTCTCAGAACGTTTTCGTTTTACGACCAAACATTATTAAAAAAAAAGTACAACCCCCTAATGCATCCGGATCACACCCCACATCCACTCTTAAGGCTTGAAAAATACATTAAAAATACTCTAACTTCAAGACTTGAAGTTTTATTTCTGAGAACGGTTCCGTTTGATAATTAAAACTTGACAAAAGAATTAAAAACCCCTAATGCCTCCGAATCACACCCCAATTCCACCCCTAAGGCTTAAAAAAAATGCATGAAAAATACTCTAACTTCGAGACTTGAAATTTTATTTTTCATAACGATTCCGTTTGAAAACTAAACATTTTCAAAAAAGTCTCAACCCCCTAACACATAAAAATAACACCCCAATTCCACCCTTAATTGTGATCCCCTTATGTTAGGGGATTTTGAAACTTTTTTGACAATGTTTGGTCGTAAAATAGAACCACTGTGAGAAATAAAATTTCAATTCTCAAAATTCAGTTTATTTTAGTCAATTTTTCAGGTTTTAAGGGTAGAATTGGGGTGTAGTCCTAATATCCAATCCTTAGCAAAGAATAGGATTGAATTAAACAAAATTAATTTTTTTTATCCAACTTGAGCTCATTTCTTTCCGTTATTTAAGCAATTTGAGTTATATATATCATAATTTTAAAAATAATCTATAAAATCATAATGAAACGACGTCATTGATGACTTTTCGAATGGAGTCAACAAAAATCATGTTACGTGGGAAATATCTGAATGAATCAAGACTTGATTTTACGGTGTGAATAAATTATGCCTTTCACACTCATATTCGTAGAATTATGACCACGTTTGCATGACACAACGCTTGGAATTACCACACACATACTAAAAGTCATTTAAAAAAATATAAAAAAGAAGTACCGATGAATTTAGAATATTAATTAACTGGATTAAAATTGATTCGGGATAAGAAGAAATTTTAGATTAGTTTATCCAATATCTACAAAATATATACTTAGGAGGGCAGTGACCCTCCAAAAAAAAGTCCCATCTCGCATGAAGATTTTGTTGATTCAATTCTTCGAAAACAAGTAATTCGTTTTTATTACAGTTTGAAACAGTCGAACTAGCTACTGAGACTAATACGAGGGAAATATTTCAGGGCTGGTTTCCGACCGTATTTCAGAAACCTTTTTGTGAAAAAGTTCCAGAAAAAGATCTAAGGTTCGGCTCCTGAAGGGTGTATATGAGCTTTATGGGTCCCATGGAAGAAGAAGGTGCAAGAAATGGTCTAGCATGGGGGCTGCATTTATATTGTTTATACTCAGAGACGAGAAAAGTGGATAACATAAAAAAACATGAACGAGGGTCTTGGCGAAGGTTCCCTAATGGAAGTTCGGTAAACAAAACCACACGAAATTACTGGTTTAACGTAAGAGACTATCTCGGTGATAAAATAGTACGTCTGAGGTTAAAGTCCTTTTAAGTTAAGATATAACTGCTAATTAGACTTGAACACTACTATTCAGTTTAAATAATAAGGTGCTTTAAAAATTGACGAAATTAAGTTGCAAAAGAGATAATTTTTTAGTTTATAGTTGAAACGTAAATCTCATTATTTTCAGGTTTCGAAAAGTTCTCCAGATCTTTCAAAATATTGGGTTGAAGTTTCAGACATGTAGTGTGACGAAAATTTTTATTTTATTTTTTTTTGTTGCATTTTTTTGATTAAAAATATCAAAAAAGGGATTTTATAGAGATTTTAAGTGATTTTTCATTTTAAGTAGATTTTTAAAAGAATTAAAAACAGCTTAAGGATTTTCAAGAGTTTTTTATTTCAAGAGGTTTCAAGGGATTTTTTATAAAAGTTTGAAAAAGTTATCAAAAGAGATAACTAAAGGAGATAAAAAGAGATTCCAGAGATTTTAATAATAAGTGATTGCAAGGAATTGGATTGAATTCATTGGATTTCAAAAGAATTCAAGAGAGTTTGAAAGTTTTCAAAAGATTTCAAAATATTTTAAGTGATTTTAAGAAATTTTAAGGAATTTATTCTAATGTGGAGTAAATCAAGTGAAATCCCTTAAAATCCCTTAACATTACTTGAAATTTTTTAGAAACTTTTAAATCTTTTGTAAAAGTCTTAAAATTAGTTTAAATATATAAAAATTCTTTCAAGTTCATTAAAATCTCTTTAAATATCTTGAAATCTCTTTAAATTCCTTAAAATTCATTAAAATCAGTTAAAATGTCTTGAAATTTTGATTTAAAAATCCCTTTAAATTCCTATAAAATCAATCAAAATCTCTTAGTATTCCTTGAAATTCCTTAAAATTACTATAAATCTCTTGAAATCCTTTTATAATTTTTGAAACTTTATAAAGACTCTTGAAATTCCATAAAATTATTTCAAATCTTTTGCAAATTCCTCTAAATTCTCTAAAATTACTCCTAATAGATAAATAAAAATTTTGGGTTTTGGGAACAGAAACTTGAAAACTTTTTTTTTGTAATTACATATTTCGATAAATGTGAAAAAAATCGCCAGACTAGACGTCTGAAACTTCAACTCAATTTTCAAAACTAAATTTTTTCTTAATATGTATATAAAGTTGAATGCCTATGTGTTTAGAATAGGAGCCCAAACCCTGGAACCTATTGAAACCTATTGAACCAAATTTTAACGTAATATTTGTAATCTATAGGAATTCTTTAAAAACAGTTAAAATATCTTCAAATCTCTTCAGCTTTTTTTAAATCTTTTAAAATCCCCTAAAATCACTTAAAATGTATTTGAATCTCTTGGGCTCTATCGAAAATTTAAAATCGCTTAAAATTATTTGAAATTCCTTAAAATCCCTATAAATCTATTAAAATACTTTCATAATTATGAATATATAATAATTATATATAATAATATATAATCTATAATATATAATTATATATATAATTACTTTTATAATTTATGAAATTTTTTGTAAATCCTTAAACTGTTTTGAACTTTTTTTTAAATCCCCCTTAAAATACTTTAAACTCCCTTCAAATCCATTTAAATTCTTTAAAACTCCTTAAAATCATATATCATGTGATAATTACCATAAAAACAAATTTAGTTTCGTTAACTTTACGCATCGAAATAATATTAAATATTTTTGCTAAAACTAGGTCATTTACCTCCATTTCGTAGAGACGGAAACAAATTGCCTATTTTTATAAAAAAAATATTTATTATTGCGAGCTTAAAATTCGGGAAACTATAAATTTCTCTTATGGTAAAATATCACATGCCCTTAAAAGCTTTTGAAATTTCATAGAATCACTTAAAATATTAAAAAATTCCTTGTAGTTTATTAACATCTCTAGAAATATCTTTAAATCTCTTCAAATTCTATAAAATCAGTTAAAACGTTCTGATATCTTGCAAAAACTCTTGCGGTTCCTTAAACTCTCTATACTCGTAAATCCCTTGAAATTCCATAAAATCAAATGAGATCTCTTAAAATCTTTTGAAGTTTATTCAAATCTCTTGAAAAGTCTTGAAATCTCTTCAAATTATTTAAAATCAGTTGAATAGTCTTGAAATCTTGTAAAATACAACTCTCTTGAAAGCCTTTGAAATTCTATATGAATGAAATATGAAATTCTATAAATTTTTATGTTTCATTCATAAATTCGATATGATGCAATTAACTAATTACAATATTTTTTAAACTCGTCCTTGGCAGATGTAGAAATTTATTAATGAATTTTAAGCTAATTTCAGACGAAATTATAAAATTCTTATTAAATTATTATTATTATTCGAAATTAAATTCATATGTTAGGATCTCGGCAGTTTAACTCTTTTATTTACATATTTAAAGAGCCTCCTAAATTGGATTCTTTCAAAACAAACATATTGTCTCTTGATTAAAATGTGTATCATTTTATAAATGACTCTTTTGTTGATATTTTCACGAAGCCAAACAAGATCAGGTCTCTAATTTCTAAATGTTTATCTTTTCTGTTTATCTTTAAATTTCTTAGAAATTTCCACCTGAGTTCATCTTCATTGTTTCACAAGGCCTCTTTTGTTTTGTTTCAGTTGACTGACCTTCACCAAACTCTCAATAGTAACATTTCAAAATTTACAACCTTTATCTCTTAGTTTGCTTTTGACTCTCGTCCGGAGAAGTTGAGAAAAGACTTTAAGCGAATGTAATGTAAATGTAAACCTTCGTCTACATGAGACGAAGGTTTATTGACTCTCATTAGCTAAAAATATTTATTATTATGAACGTATAATTGGTATAACTAATTTGCTCTTATGGTAAAGTATTACATGCCCTTAATCCGATAAAGTCAACGCGTAACGTGCTCGCGATTAATTTATAGATTCATTAATTGATTTGTATTCTTTATTAATTCTTTGTACCGAAGTGTTCTTTATTTATTTATTTTTTTTTTTTCTAAAAGTTTTATTATGTTTCGAGTGTATTGTGAATTGGTTTTTCCGGCTCGTTTGTCTTCTGGTTAGCTGTGATTAGCAAAGATGCTAGCAAAATAGGTGCTATAGATCACAGAAGGTATTTAGAATTTCGTATCTCTAAAATATGATTCTTTTTTAAAATATTGATATTTTTCGAAAGATGTATTCAAGGGGTCTACTGAGTAGGAATTTAAAGATATCCGGAAATTATCCGGGAATTTCGTGGCAAAATTTAATAGAATTTAATTAATTAATTAATTAATTAATTAAACTAATTTAATTTACCCTGTCAAGGTACTTCAGAATATTTTACGTACTTCGAAGAATGGAATATCCTGAAATGTCACGAAGTGCTTTGAAATATCTTGAAGAACTTTACAGTGTTTTGAAGTATTTTGAAACATCCTGATCGGGATATTATAATATTTTTTCTTTATATTATATTCTATTATAATATTCTTTCTTCTTTCTTCTCTCAGTAAATAAAAAAAGAGATCTATTATCCAACTGAAATTAGACGAAATTGAAAAATCCAGATTTTAAAGCATTAATGCTTTATACAGTTAATGGTATAATTAAGTCTACCCTCCTCGACAAAAAATTTTTATAATTTTTGAAATCTTATGAAATTTTTTGTAAATCTTTAAACTTAAGTGAAATCACCCTAAAATTACTTGAAATTCTTTAAAATATTTTAAATCTTCTGTAAATCTCTAAAAAGCTCTTGAAATTTCGTAGTCACTTAAAATATTTTCAAATTCTTCGGAGTTCTTTAGAATCTCTTGAAATCTCTTCAAATTCGTTAAAACCAGTTAAAAATCTTGAAATCTGGAAAAATCTCTTTAAATTCTTTAAAATCAGTTGAATACTCTTGAAATCTTGTGAAATATAACTCTCTCGAAAGCCCTTGAAATCTAATAAAATCAATTGAAATCCCTTAAAATTACTTGAAATTCTTTAAAATTCTTTAAATCTAATATAAATCTCTTAAAAGCTCTGAAAATTTCTTGAAAATACTTAAAATGTATTTTTAACTCTTTCGAAATCCCTTAAAATTCCACATAATCAAATAAAATCTCTCAAAATCCCTTAAAATTATTTGGAATTCTTTCAAATTCTTTAAATCTAATGTAAATCTCTTAAAAGCTCTGAAAATTTCTTTAAAACACTTAAAATGTATTTCTAACTCCTTCGAAATCCCTTAAAATTACTTGAAATTCTTTCAAATTCTTCAAAATTAATGTAAATCTTC
>CAJFCO010000178.1:29547-46086 GCA_904066015.1 Synergus gifuensis | reverse complement strand
TAAAAGCTCTGAAAATTTCTTTAAAACACTTAAAATGTATTTTTAACTCTTTTGAAATCCCTTAAAATTCCACATAATCAAATAAAATTCCTCAAAATCCCGTGGAGCTCATTATAATCTCTTGAATATCTCTAAATCTCTTCAAATTCATTAAAATCGGTTTAAAAGTGTTGAAATTTTGTGAAATCTCTTGAAATTCTTGCAACTCTTTACATCGCCTGAAATTCTTTAAAATCACTTTAAATGTATTTAAATGTCTTAGACTCTTTAAATTCCATGAAATACCATAAAATCAAATAAAATTCATGAAAATTATTTAAAATTCTTTCCAATTCTTTAAATCTTCTGTAAATCTCTTAAAAGCTCTGAAAATTTCTTTAAAACACTTAAAATGTATTTTTAACACTTTCGAAATCCCTTAAAATTCCATATAATCAAATAAAATCACTCAAAATTCCTTAAAATTACTTGACAATTACAAATTTTTTTTTTTTTTCTGTAAATATGTTAAAAGCACTTACAATTTATTTTTAAACTCTTTCCAAATCCCTTGAAATTCCATAAAAGCAAATTAAATCTTTTAAAATTACTTTACATTTTTTTAAATCCTTGAAATTTTCTGTAAATCTTTTAAACTTCTTGGAAATTTTTTAAAATCGTTTAAAATATTTCAAAATTTCTTCAAGTTCAATAAAATATCCTAAAATGTCTTGAAATCTATTCAGATTCTTTAAATTCAGTTTAACTATCTTGAAATCCTGTAGAATCTCTTATAATTACTTGAAATTCTTTAAATCTTCTGTAAATCTCTTAAAAGCTCTGAAAATTTCTTTAAAACACTTAAAATGTATTTTTAACTCTTTCGAAATCCCTTAAAATTCCATATAATCAAATAAAATCCCTTAAAATTCCTTGGAGCTCGAATAATCTCTCGAAATATCTTTAAATCTCTTCAAATTCGTTAAAATCAGTTTAAAAGTCTTGAAATCTTGCGAAATCTATTGAAATTTTGTGAAATCTCTTGAAATTCTTTAAACTCTCTTTAAATCCCTTTCAATTCTTTAAAATCACTTAAAACGTATTTAAACGCCTTAGATTCTTTACAAATCCCTTGAAATCCCATAAAATCAACTGAAATCCCTTAAAATTACTTGAAATTCTTTAAAACTATTAAAATCTTCTGTAAATCACTTAAAATCTCCTAAAATTTCTTAGTCACTTAAAATATTTTTAAATTCCTCAGAGTTCATTAAAATTTCTTGAAATCTCTTCAAATTCGTTAAAACCAGTTAAAAAGTCTTGAAATCTTGCAAAATCTCTTCAAATTGCGGAAACTCTCTTGAAATCCTTCGAAAACCTCTAAAACTCGTTTAAACTTCCTTTGAAATTCCCTAAAATACTTTTAGAATCTCTTGAGATTCCTTTTGCTAGCTAGTAAATAGACAATATTTATTCCATCCATATTTTCTTGTTAGGTGACTTACAAGATAACGACAGCATCAATTACCGTTACGATAAACGCTCAGCTAATTTATCGTGATAATTTATCGTTTGCACCTATTAGCCATCGTAGTGGGTGTGTCAGGATCATATAGGAAGCCATAAGAAAGTGCAGCAAGTCGCGAGTAAAAGGCTAACTTTCATAGTTAAGGTGATATGAAAGAGAAATGCACTTATTGTTAGATCCTCTCTTGAACTTTATTATCACTTATGATGAATTGTTTCTCTAATTAGGAAAGGACTTAATGGCGGTCTTAATCTCTAGCAACGTTGTAAAAAGTACATGACCTTTCTCCGTCTCTGGAAAAAGGTCAAATCCTTGTAATTAGCCAACTTCTATTGCAGTTTGGTTGCAATTATTGTCTCGGGCAAGGGAGAGAGAGAAAGGGGAAAAAAAAGAGAGACAAGAGAGATCGAACGCACCAGGACAGAAGTGACAGGCGAACGGGAAATTGCACAATAGTAAAAGTAAGAATACGAGGGACAGAGGTGAATCGAATGACTTTTCTGCATTTTTTTGGTCTGCTGAAAGCGAAAGGACTTTTCGTAATTTTTTTCCCTTTTTAATTATTATTATTATAATATTCTTGTCCCCAAATTATTTTCTGTCATATTAAAAAAATAGGGTGTCTAATGTGTGAACATTTAAGAAAATCCGGGATTTGGTTGAAGTATCAGACGTCTAGTCTGACGATTTTTTTCGATTTTTTGGAATAAAAATATCAACAACAGAAATTTTTCAAAGTTTCCAAAATAATTAAAATTTGTAGTTATTTATACTAGCAGAAATTTATCCGGCGTTGCCCAGGATTTTAAGAGATTTCGTAGAATTTAAAGGATTTTAAAAGAAGTTGAAAATAGTTGTGAAAAAGTTTTTTCAGATATTTAAAATATTTCAAAATTTATATTATAAAAAGGATTGTAAGATATTATAGTGATTATTATTACAGTGATTTTAAGGAATTTCAAGGATTAAAAAGACTAAAGGATTCTAAAAAAAATCGAAAATAGTTATCAAAAATCACTAAAATCAAATAAAATCTCTTAAAATTCTTTAAAAATTGTTTAAATCCCTTAAAGTTTTTTTTATCCCTTAAAGTTCCTAAAATTCCTTAGAGTTCTTTTTAAAATCCCATGAATTTTCCTGAAATCCTTTAAGGTCCCTATATGAAATTCCTTAAAATAGTTTTAAAATCCCTTAAAATCTCTTAGAATACCAAGCAACGCCATTTAAATTTCTGCTATTAAATGAAAATAAAATGAAATAGTCTTAGGAACTTTTTTTTGACATTCTTAATACAGTAAATGTAAAAAAAAAAATCTGCCCGCTTCGCGGGCACATTCTCATCGCGCGCTTCGCGCTCCGTGTTGCGCGCTTCGCGCGCTTGTGCCCTTAGTGAAGCTTGCGCTTTACAGTACGCTTAAAGATATATGTTTTTTTTTTAATTTAATTAAATTACATAATTTATATTTTTATATTTTAATTTATTTTTGTATATTTGTAATTTAATTATTTTAAAAAAAAAACAAATATCTTTAAGCGTCCTGTAAAGCGCAAGCTTCACTAAGGGCACAAGCGCGCGAAGCGCGCAACACGGAGCGCGAAGCGCGACGTGTATATATATCGGAGCGCGAAGCGCGACGATCGAACTATATTCGACCCCCCGCGCGCCGTAGGCGCGCTCATTTTTGCGAGCGAAGCGAGCCGCGCGCGAAACGCGCGATGAGAATGTGCCCGCGAAGCGGGCAGATTTTTTTTTCTTTTAATTCATCGAATTTGTAAAGTGCTAATGTGTAAAGAAGTCTTTGCTTGCAAATTTTGTGAATTACTAAATCCCTTAAAATGTATTTATATCACTTGAATTCTTTCGAAATCCCTTTGAAATTTCATAAAATTAAATGAAATCCCTTAAAATTTCTTAAAATTACTTTAAATTCTTTAAAATCCTCTGTAGTTCATTAAGATTTTATTAAAATCTTTCAAATTCGGGAAAACCAGTTAAAAAGACTTGATATCCTGTGAAATTTCTTGAAATTGCTAAAAGCTCTTGAATTCTTTCGAAATCTCTTTGAAATTTCATAAAATTAAATCAAATCTAATCCCTTAAAATCCCCTAAAATTACTTGAAATTCTTTATAATTTTTTTAATCTTCTGTAAATTTCTTAAAATCTAATGAAAAATGTTAGAATCGCTTAAAATATATCAAAATTCCTTGTAGGTCATTAAAATTTTATTAAAATCCTTCAAGTTAGGTAAAATCAGTTAAAAAGTCTTGATATCTTGTGAAATCTCTTGAAATTTCTAAAAATCTCTTGAATTCTTTCGAAATCCCTTTGAAATTTCATGAAATTAAATGAAATCGAATCCCTTGAAATTCTTTAAAATTTTTAAAATCTTCTATAAATCTTTTAAAAATCTCATGAAAATGCTAGAATCATTTAAAATATATCAAAATTCCTTGTAGGTCATTAGAATTTTATTAAAATCCTTCAAGTTAGGTAAAATCAGTTAAAAAGTCTTGATATCTTGTGAAATTTCTTAAAATTGTTAAAAATCTCTTGAATTCTTTCGAAATCCCTTTGAAATTTCATAAAATTAAATGATATCAGATCCCTTAAAATTCCCTAAAATTACTTGAAATTCTTTAAAATTTTTTTAATTTTCTGTAAATCTCTTAAAATCTCATGAAAAATCTTAGAATCACTTAAAATATTTCAAAATTCCTTGTAATTCATTAAGATTATATTAAAATCCTTCAAATTCGGTAAAATCAGTTAAAAAGTCTTGATATCTTGTGAAATCTCTTGAAATTCCTTAAAATCCCTTAAAATGTATTGAGATCTCTTGAATTTTTTCGAAATCCCTTTGAAATTTCAAAAATTGAAGGAAATCCTTTAAAATTCCTTAAAATTATTTGAAATTTTTTTAAATCTTTAAAAACTTATGTAAATTTCTTAAAATCTAATGAAAAATGTTAGAATCACTTAAAATATTTCAAAATTCCTTGTAGGTCATTAAAATTTTATTAAAATCCTTCAAATTCGGTAAAATCAGTTAAAAAGTCTTGATAGCTTGTGAAATCTCTTGAAATTGCTTAAAATCGTTTAAAATTGTTTGCAGTGCTTTAAAGTGTCTTTAAAATTACTTCAAGTTCCGTAAAATCACTTAAAATGTATTCAAGTCTTTTGAACTCTTTCGAAATCCCTGGAAATCTCATAAAATCAAATAAAATCCCTTAAAATACATTAAACTTCTTTTAAATCCCTTGAAATTCCATAAAATCAAATGAAATCTCTCAAAATTCCTTAAAATTACTTGAAATTTATTTAAATCCTTCAAATTTTCTGCAAATATGTTAAAAGCACTTAAAATTTATTTTGAACTCCTTCGAAATCCCTTGAAATTCCATAAGAGCAAATTAAATCCCTTAAAACTACTTCACATTTTTATAAATCCTTGAAATCTTCTGTAAATCTTTTAAACGCCTTGAAAATTTTTTTAAATCGTTTAAAATATTTCAAAATCCCTTGAAGTTCAATAAAATCTCCTAAAATGTCTTGAAATCTATTCAGATTCTTTAAATTCAGTTTAATTGTTTTGAAATCATGAAATTTCTTAAACTATCTTGAAATGCTGTAAAATCCCTTAAAATTACTTGAAATTCTTTCAAATTCCTTAAATCTTCTGTAAATCTCTTAAAAGCTCTTAAAGTTTCTTTAAAACACTTAAAATGTATTTTTAACTCTATCGAAATCCCTTAAAATTCCATATGAATTTTAAGGGATTTTAAATAATTTTAAATAAATGAAATCCCACTCTCTCTCTTGAAATTTTTTAAACTCTCTTTAAATCGCTTGAAATTCTTTAAAATTCCTTAAAACGTATTTAAATGCCTTAGACTCTTTTTAAATTTCTCGAAATCCTAGAAAATCAAATTAAATCC
Organism: Synergus gifuensis; assembly: GCA_904066015.1. Taxonomy (NCBI): domain Eukaryota; kingdom Metazoa; phylum Arthropoda; class Insecta; order Hymenoptera; family Cynipidae; genus Synergus; species Synergus gifuensis. The sequence goes on along the minus strand of CAJFCO010000178.1, from coordinate 40,641 downwards.
CTTAAAATTACTTGAAATTCTTTCAAATTCTTTAAATCTTCTGTAAATCTCTTAAAATCTCTTAAAATTTCTTTAAAACACTTAAAATGTATTTAAACGCCTTAGACTTTTTTTCAATCTCTTAAAATCCCTTGAAATCCCTTGAAATCCCATAAAATCAACTGAATACCTTAAAATTACTTGAAATTCCTTAAAATCACTATAAATCTCTTGAAATGCATTTGTTTTATTATTTATTTGAATTCATCGAATCCGTAAAGTAAATATAAATCCGTAAAGTAAATATAAATCCGTAAATCCGTAAATATACAAAAAAAAGCTTTTGCTTATAAACAAAGCACAAAGCACAACTGAAAAATATTGAAATTTTACTGCTTTCAAGTGGAATATGATGTCTTCAAGATTTGTTTCACGCAATGTCGAATCTCGTGGTTTTTTCCCTCCCTTCTACTTTCTTATCCCCCCCCCACCCTCCTTTCTAGGTGAGTAAGCGGTGGAATATTTTCCTAACCCGCTCTCTCGGTATTGCAAGCAACGAGGTATTCAAATATTTAAACACGAAAATACGGGGAAGGCACATACATGAATTATGCATAAGACGTCTTCCCCTCTCCCATTTCTTTCTCTTTTTCTCTCTTATTTCCCCCTCCCTCTCCCTTTCACCAAGTCCTCTCACTCGAATCCTTATCTTACCTTGTCCTTTCTTTCTTCCTTCCTCTTAAATCTTGCGAGAATTCTCTTACGATTTATTTATTAACTCTGTTTTTTTCCTAGACAAAATGGCCAGACTTTCGAAATTCAAGTCAAATGTCAACGTTAATATGAAAATTTCGATCTGCGAAATCGCGCACATCGTCTGCCACGATTCGGGTTTGTGTTTATGAAAAACAGACTTAATTTAATTTAAACAAATCATACGGTCGTTAAGCAACAACCGGGAATATTAAACCGTCAAATGATGCCGTGAAAATAAAATAAAGGAATTTAAAGCTTCGCGTATTGAGTTATATTAAATGAAAGTAATAAATTCAAATAATAAATTCAACAAATGCATTTTATTTTTATCCTTAGAGGAAAGATATTAATCGGTATTAATACGAGAAATTTGAGAAGTCAGTCTTTCTGAAAAAAAAAAAACTGTTTTGAATATTAATAGGACCGCTTTTTTAGTTTGAGTAGTCTTTTGTTTTAAATCAAAGCAAATTTTTGATTGGGTGTTTTTGTATCGTCTAAAATAGGAATGGTCCAGAAAACAAGATCAGTAAACAGAGCGAAGCAGAAACATCGATGACTGCATCGAAACCCTGACCTTTCTCAATCCTGCTGGAAAGATCGACGTCATCCAAACAGTGTTGGCGCAGGACTAGCCTCTCCTTGAGCTTGATCGTGAAAACGATCGATCGATCGATCTGTTCCGGTTCCAGAACAGCACGAATGCCAAGAGTCGATGCAGAATAAACTGTCTTGAATGTTGTGATATATGTATATATGATATATCTATAACTATTACTATGTAAGCATAAAACGTGTACATTGTATAATTGTATTTGTATAATGTATATAGTGGAATAAGTGTACAGAAGACACTACCTACATCCAGCAAGTACTGCCTACTCGCATAATGCTTGTGTCGTCTCGATTACTTCAGATCGACCGTTAAAATACGAACAACATTCCACGTTTTTTCAAAAGATAATCTTTTATAGCTGAAACAAGTTCGTCGTCACATCGCTCGAAACCTGTTTTCAATTATTTCGCTCACCCTCGTACAGAAATTCAGGATCGAATGTAATTTTCTATAAATATGTACCAATACCTATTCTGTTTTATAAATTGATCTTTTATACTTTTTAGGAAATTTTAACTGATTGAATTTTACAATATCCAGAGATTTTAGGCCTTGAGAAAATTTCAATGTTTTCAGATGATTTGATGAATTTTTCATGATTTTATGCGATTTTTAAGAGTTTCAAAAGATTGAAAATTGTTTTTAAATATTTAAAATATTTAAAATTAAAATATCCTATCTCGAAAATCTCGTATAGATTTTTGTTGCAAACCTGATTGGCTTTTAAATGACTTGAAGTTGAAAGAAGAAAAATAAACTAATGGCGCAAAAAAATTTGAGGAAAATCTTAGAAATACCTTAAAATGCGTTAAGATTTCTTGAAACTCGCAAAAACCTCTTGAAATCGCTTAGAAATTCACGAAAATGATTAAAATCATGAATGGGTTGAAGTTCAAGTTAAAATTAGCAAAAATTTCTAAAAATTCATAAAAACCTGTTAAAATTTCTTAATATTTAAAATCTCTTGAAATATTTAGAAATCTTATCAAATTCCATGAAATTCTTAAAAATTTATGTAAAATCTTTTAAAAATTAGAGAAATCAATAAAATTACCTGACAAACTTTAAAATCCTTTAAACCCGATAAAATATTCTAAAATTCATAAAACTCACTTGAAATCTTTTAAAATTCGTGAAAAGTTCTTTAAATTCTTAGAAACTGCTTGAAATTCTTTAAATTATACGATAAAATTTAAAGTCCTTTAAAATCTATTAAAATTATTAGAAATCTCATAAAATTCCATGAAATCCTTAAAATTCTATAAAATCTTCTAAAAATCATAAAATCCCTTAAAATTATTAGAAATATCACAAAATTTCACAATATTCTTTAAGATTCCATAAAATATTTTAAGAATTATTAAAATCTCTTAACTTCCTTAAAATTCTCTAAAACTCTTTAAAATCTCTTAAAATTCGTTAAGATTTCTTAAAACTCCCAGAAACCTCTTGAAATCCCTTAAAAATCCACAAAAAGCATTAAAATTATAAATCTCTTGAAATCCAAGTTAAAAATAGCAAAAATCTCTAAAAATTTATTTTAAAAAATTCTTGGAATTTCTTAACATTTTGAATCTCTTTAAATTCTTAGAAATTTTATCTCATAAAATCCCCTAAAATTTTACAACCTTCAAAATCCTTTAAAATTCTACAAATTCTTTTAAAAATTATAAATGTATAGAAATTCTTTTGAATCCCTCAAGAAAATTATCTAACAAATTTAAAATCCTTTAAACCTCATAAAATATTTGAAAACTCATAAAAATCTCTTAAAATCTTTTTAAATTCATGAAAACCTCTTAATATTCCCATCAGAAACTTCTTGAAATTTTTTTAATTCTACGATAACATTTAAAAGATTCTTTAGGTCCTTTAAAATCCATTTATTAGAAATCTTGTTACAATCCATGAAATCCTTAAAATTATTAGTTTTTTGACTTCTTTTAAAATTTCTGGAAATTAAAATTCTCTGAAACATTTTAAAATTTCTTAAAATTCCTCGAAACTTCACAAGATTTAAAATCCCTTAAAAATTCTTAAAACACTCCAGAAACCTTTTCAAATTACTTAAAATTTTACGAAAATCTTCGAAATCTTTTTAAATTCGTTGGAATCTCTTAAAGTTCTTAGAAACCTCTTAATATTCCTCAAATTTCAAAACATTAAAAATCCCTTTAAAAACCTTAACTTTAAAAGTTCTCTTGAAATTTCATAAATTCCGTTAAAATTCCAGGAAATATCCTGAAATACCTTAAAATTCTACGTAATCTTTAAAATTCTAAAAATCTTTAGAACTTTGTAAAAATCACTTGAAAATGGTCAACATCCAGTAAAATTCCTAGAAACCTCTTGAAATACCTCTCTAAAAAAAACGTGATGTAACAAAATGTCCCTAAAATCTTGGATACTCTCTAAATTTCAATCAGAAAAATTTCATTGATTTTTTAATGACATCTATTTGTTGGTCTACTAGTTAAATTAAATATTAAATTAATATTATATTAAAATATTGTGAGGAATTTCAAAATATTTTAATAACTTGAAATTTGATATCCTTTCACAGATCTTTGAAATCTTTTGAAATCCCCTGAAATCTTTAAACTCTTTGAAATCTTTTGAAAAGATTCAAACATGAATGCCACTAAGCACAAAAAAATAATTTTAAATCTTTTAAATAATACATCTTTTAAATAATGTATGTTTAAATAAAACTAGGAGATTTGAAATGATTTTTTCATGATTAGGGGTTGATTTTGGGGGTGATCCTTGATGAGAAGGTGGATGTAACTTTTCTGGAATTTTTTGGACATTACATAGAACCATTTGAAACAATAAAATTTTAATTCTTAAAGTTAACAGATTTTTAATCATTTTTTTGTGCTTAAGGGATGATTTTTAGGATAGATAGAGGGGTAGATAGCTGAAACTTTTCTGAAACTTTTTGGACATTAAATAGAACCATTTGAAACAATAAAATTTTAGGTCTCGAAGTTAGGGGATTTAAAGTGATTCTTTTGTGTATAGGGGTTGGTTTTGAGGGTGATTCTAGAGGGGTAGGTCAATGAAACTTTTATGGAATTATTTGGACATTAAATGAAACCATTTGAAACAATACAATTTTAGGTCTTAAAGTTAGTGAATTTTTAATCTTTTTTTTTGTGTTTAGGGAATGATTTTGAGGATGATATTAGAGGGGTAGGTGGATGAAACTTTTTTTAGAGTTCATTGGACATGAAATGGAACCATTTAAATAAATAAAATTTTATTATGTGTCGAAGTTAGAGGATTTAAAGTGTTTTTTGTATTTAGGGGTTGATTTTAAGGGTGATACTAGAGGGGTAGGTGGATGAAACTTTTTTGGAATTCTTTGGACATTAAGTGGAACCATTTAAAACAATAAAATTTTAGGTCTTAAAGTTAGCGGATTTTTAATCATTTTTTTTGTGCTTAGGGGATGATTTTGAGGATGATATTAGAGGGGTAGATAGCTGAAACTTTTTTAGAGTTCATTAGACATGAAATTGAACTATTTCAAACATTAAAATTTTAGGTGTCGAATTTAGGGGATTTAAAGTGATTTTTTGTCTATAGGGGTTGATTTTGAGGGTGATCCTAGAGGGGTAGATGGCTGAAACTTATCTATAATTTTTTGGACATTAGATAGAACCATTTGAAACAATAAAATTTTAGGTCTCGAAGTTAGGGGATTTAAAGTGAGTTTTTTTTGTGTTTAGGGGTTGATTTTGAGGGTGATCCCAGAGGGGTAGGTCGTTGAAACTTTTTTGGAATTCTTTAGACATTAAGTGGAACCATTTAAAACAATAAAATTTTAGGTCTCAAAACTAGCGGATTTATAATAATTTTTTTGTTCTTAGGGGATGATTTTGATGATTATATTATAAGGGTAGGTGGATGAAGTTTCTCAGAGTTCATTAAACATGAAATTGAACCATTTAAACCAATAAAATTTTATTATGTGTCGAAGTTAGAGGATTTAAAGTGTTTTTTGTATTTAGGGGTTGATTTTAAGGATGATACTAGAGGGGTAGACGGATAAAACTTTTTTAGAATTCTTTAGACATGAAGTGAAACATTTAGAAACAATAGAATTTTGGGTCTCAAAGTTAGGGAATTTTTTTTCGTTTTTTTATTCTTAAGGGATGATTTTGGGATAAAAGGAGTGAATAAAAGTGATAAAGGGATGAAATTGTTACGGCTTCTTTCGACATCAAATGCAACCAATTAAAACAATATAATTTTAGGTCTCATGCTTTTTACTTGTTTTTTTTTATTACAAAAAAAAAATTTCGTTTTAAACGTTACGAAATTAAATTAATTAAATTAAATTAAATTCATCGTATTAATGCATAAGGAAATTTGAATTTTGCACATAATAACTTCTCTAATTAAATTTTATAAATTTATAATTAATATCCATCTAAATGGACACTTTATGTCTGTTCCAATTGATTGAATCTCTCGTTTGATTGAAAGAAAATTGGAACAAAACATTTTTTCGCTTGTGGGAAGGGCAGAACGAATGCAGGAATATACGAGTACATATAGACAAACTCAAACGTATTTCTCGTTGGCATGCCTTGCTTTCAATCAGCACTCGTATCCTGCCTCTGATTTTTTTTTCACTGCCTGCAGATATATAAACTCATCTCTCCAATTTTTTCCCATCTTTTAGTGACAACTCTGCCCCCCCCCTCTCTCTCTTACTTTCTCTCTCTCTCTCACTCTCTCTCTCTCTTAGCTTGACAGATAACGTAAATGATGGATACTTTCTGTAAAATGCAAGGAAATAGTCTTTCATCTTAATAAAAGAAATTTCAATTAAATTTCACATATCAACAAATATAATCATGAAAGCATCCTTATAATACCTCAAAATTCAATGAAACATTTTTGCCTAAATAAAACTATATTCTTGACCTAGAGATATTTTTTTCGCATGAAATATCCTGGGGCATTAGAAATCAGAAGAGTTTTGGAGGCCCGACTGGTTGTATAACTAAGAAATTTGGAATGCGACGATCACCTTGACATTTCGTTATGTAGACGCTTAATATGTATTTAGCATAACGGTGAATCTTCGTTTCTTTTTCCCTCTTTGAAGACCTCAAGAGGGAACAGTTTTTACTCATCCTCATTTTTCAAAGCGAAGGTATCGCTGCTAAAAAGTGTCTAACGGATCTGCAAATTCTGACACGCCTCTCGATCAGCGAATTACTTTCTAATTATGTTTTCTTGATTGATTGTAACCAGATATATTCCGAGTATCTTTCAAGTTCGAAGGCGAATTTGATTCTTATCAGTATTCAATCCAAATTAGGAAGGTGTACAAGCACTTTCTCCGACAGTCTTTAGACACGGATCGATAAAATTCTCTGGCCTACATCAACTTTTATTCCCGAGTACCGAGGGGGCACGACCTCATTCCCCTCAGTGAATTCTTGAACCACCAGAACAAGAAGTTGACAATTAAATTTTGCATAATTGAAAATAATTAAAAATGTAAGAATGTTTATCAATTAATCATTTTAATCTAAAGTTTAATTATTCATTCAATTTATTTATCATTTAGATTCTAATGTCTCATTTTCAAGCTGCGAAAATGTTGAGATTATAATGTTACCAAAGAACTGTATTACTCTAAGACTTTCACTTTAAAACTTTCAAGTAATACCTCATCTTTGCTCCGCCATACCGACAATTACCATCATTTAGCATCGTAATGACGTAATTATTACTTTCTTAATTAATATTTGCAATCCTTGAGTCTGGATAGTCTTTGGTAATTCTCTGATGGTCTATAATATAATAGGTATGTATGATTTTAAAAAAAAAAATCATGACGCTCAATCAAAGCTTGAATATTTTCCAGTTGGAAACATCAAAGTCATATTTCCAACTTAAAGCACCAAAGTTTGAATATTGAAGCTTGAAATATTGAAATTTGAAGCATGAACATTTCAATATTTTCCAATTGAAAGGATCAAAGGTTGAATATTTTCCAGTTGGGTTACGTTGAAATTTGAGTATATTATAATTAAAAGCATCAAAGTTCGAATATTTTCCAGTATCAGAGTATTTTCCAGCTGGAAGAACCAAATTTGTAATAATTCCCAATTGTAAGCATAAAAATTTGAATTCCCAATTGTAAGCATAAAAATTTGACTGTTTTCCCGTTGGAAGCATTAAAGTTTGAATATTTCCAATTGGAAGAATATAAGTTTCCGATATTTTCCAATTGGAAGCATCAAATATTGAATCTTTTCCAGTGGGAAATATTAATGTTTGAAATTTGAATATTTCCAATTTAAAGTATCTAAAGTTGAAATATTTTCCAACTTGAAGCACAAATCTTCAATTGCTTCAATTGAAAACATCAAATTTAGAATATTTTCAAATTCTAAGAATCGAAGCTTGAATATTTTCCAGTTGGAAACGTCTTTGTAATATTTCCAACTTAAAGCACCAAAGTTTGAATATTTTCCAATTTGAAGCATGAAAATTTCAATATTTTCCAATTGGATGGATCAAAGGTTGTACATTTTTCAGTTGGATTCATCCAATTTCCAATATTTTCCAGTTGGAAGCATCATAATATTTTACAACTAAAATATAAATTTTCAATTTTTCCAATTGGAAGCAATAAAATTGGAGTTTTTCTTATTGGAAGCATCATGTTTGAACATCTTCCAATTTGAAACATCAAAATTTCAATATTTCCTAATTAGAAACACTTAAGTTAGAATATTTTCCAACTGGAAGCAACAAAGATTGAATATTTTCCATTTTCAAGCACAAAATATGAATTTTTTCCACTGGAAATCAGCAAAGTTTGAATATCTTCCAATTCTAAGCATTCGTGTTTGAATAATTTATGATTGAAATCACTTGATTTTGAATATTTTCCAACTGGTATCATAAGCATTTTCCAGTGCCAATAATTAATAAGTTTGAATATTTTCCAGTTTTGGACTAGGCGCGACTAGATTGAGTAGTTCCTTGGTTCTTTGGAAACGGCGATCGGCGTGATCTTGATGATGATGGTGATGAAAGGAGGGTATCATTTTTCATCGGCACCTTTGTGTTGACCATGATGTACCTGTAATCAGTAATGTTCAGCCACGGGTAAAGGAGCGTAGGTGCTCCAATCAAGGAACGATTGACCGAGAACGATGCGCAATCACGATTCGAGAAACAAAGAGTGGGAAACCTTGCAAAAGTTACATCACCAAGGCTACTCGCGATCATTATACGCATTAGATGTCCACTCACGAAGTTCTGTGTCTTGCACTTGTAAGTCCTAAGTCCTTGCAGAAGTTCATTTTTTTCCTCTTTACTTTGGAATTCAAAATTCATTCAATTTAACCAAAACCAATTGGAAACAACCAAATCTGAATAAGTTACATTAAAAAGTTTCTATTTGATTATTTTCCTGTTGGTAGCATCAAAGTTTGAATATTTCCAATTTAAAGCATCTAAAGTTAAAATATTTTCCAGCTAGAAGCATCAGATTTTCAGCATTTTTCAGCTGGAAGAAACAAATTTTTAATAATTCCAAATTGTAAGCATAAAAATTTGACTATTTTCACGTTGGAAGCATTAAAGTTTGAATATTGCCAATTGGAAGCATCTATTTTCCGATTTTTTCCAATTAGAGGCACCTGAGTTTGAAAATTTCCAACTTGAAGCACAAATTTTCAATTGCTCCAATTGAAAACATTAAATTTAAAATATTTTAGATTTGCAAGAATCAAAGTTTGAATATTTTCCAGTTTGAAGCATCAAATTTCAATATTTTCCATTTGGGATTTCCAATTAAATATACTAAAGTTCGAATATTTTCTAGTTGGAAACATCAGAGTATGAATATTTTCAAGCTGAAAGCATAAAATTTTCCGTATTTTCCAATTGGATGTATCAAAGATTGAATATTTTCCAGTGGAAAACATCAAAGTTTGAAACTTGAATATTTTCAATTTAAAGCATCTAAAGTTCAAATATTTTCCAGCTGGAAGCATCAGAATATTTCCAATTGGAAGAATCTAAGTTTCGGATATTTTCCAATTAGAAGCACCTGAGTATGAATATTTTCCAGCTGAAAGAATACAATTTTCGTATTTTCCATTTGGAAGCATCAAAGATTGAATATTTTCCAGTGGGAAACATTAATAGTTGAAATTTGAATATTTTCAATTTAAAGCATCTAAAGTTAAAATATTTTCCAACTTGAAGCACAAATTTTCAATTGCTCCAATTTAAAACATCAAATTTAGAATATTTTCAAGTTATAAGAATCGAAACTTGAATATTTACTAGCTGGAAACATCAAATTTGTACTATTTGCAACTTAAAGCACCAAAGTTTGAATATTTTCCAATTTGAAGGATCAAAGGTTGAATATTTTCCAGTTGGAGTCATCCAATTTCCAGTATTTTCCAGTTTTAAACATCAAACTTTGAATATTTTCAATTTAAAGCACTGAAAGTTCAAACATTTTCCAGATGGAATCATCAAATTTTCGTTGCTTTTGCCGATTAGGAACCTCAATTTTTCAGTATTTTCCAGTTGGAAATATAATATTTTCCAACTGAAAATATAAATTTTCAATTTTTCCAATTGGAAGAAATAAAACTGGAGTGTATTTCCTATTGGAAGCATCATGTTGGAACATTTTCCAATTTGAAACATCAAAATTTCAATACTTCCTAATTGGAAACACTTAAGTTTGAATATTTTCCAACTGGAAGCAACAAAGATTGAATATTTTCCAATTTCAAGCACAAAATATGAATTTTTTCTAATGGAAATCAGCAAAGTTTGAATATCTTCGAATTGTAAGCTTTCGTGATAGAATATTTTCCAACTGGTATCCTGAACATTTTCCAGTGGCAATAATCAAACTTTGAATATTTTCCAGTTGAAAGCTTCAAATTTTACCAAAGTTAGTATATTTTCCAATTAGGAACATTGAAATTTGAGTATTTTCCAATTAGAAGCATCAAACTTAGAAAATTTTCCAGTTGGAAGCATCAAAGCCTGTATATTTTCCAACTGAAAGCATATAAATTTTCCAATTGGAAACCATGTTAAATTAATTAAACATATTAAATTTAAAATTTAAATTAAAACTTTTTTTAAATTTTCCAATTGTTAAGTGATACGAATACAAAGTACCAATTTCCAATTGAAATTCAGAGACATTTCATCCAATAAAACACTCTTATATGCAGTAAGTGTGGACTCTCGATATCTTGAGTGACTTGTATAATAACGGATGTCTGAGAAAATGGCGTTTTAACTTTTAAAGGGAGCAACCGGTAGGAATCTTGGTAAGGTAAGGACATCTATTAAAGGGACGGATTGCCCATGATCGCGAAAAAGACGACGAGGGACTACGAACAAGGCGATGTCGAATGTCCATTGTCCATCGACCGACAAAGGCTATTCGAAATGAGACCCACGACGGTTTTTTCATACCTATAATTTCCCCTCATATATATATGTATATAATCCTATAAAATATCCCCTATAGAAAATTTCACCAGGTCAACTTTGCAACCCTTTCAAAGCCCAAATAAACCTTTCCCTTTTTAGTCTTGAGGACTTGAACTTTGACCTCCACTTCCTGCATGAATTTAAGGGTGGTTTGGTCATCTTCTCTTTTCAACGAATTTCAACTTAATGATTTTTTTTTTTTTTTTTTTTTTTTTTTTTTTTTTTTTTTTTTT
>CAJFCO010000178.1:5219-20337 GCA_904066015.1 Synergus gifuensis | reverse complement strand
GTTTGAATATTTTCCAACTGGAAGCACAAATTGTCAATTGATCTAATTTGAAGTCTTAGAATTTGAATATCTACCAACTGAAAGTATTAAAGTTTGAATATTTTCAATTGTAAGCATCAGAATATGAATTTCCCAATTAGAAATAGCAAAGTTTGAATATTTTCTAATAGAAAACATCCAAGTTTGAATATTTTCCAACTGGAAGCACCAAAGTTTGAATATTTTCAATTTAAAGCATCAAAATTTGAGTATTTTCCAATTTGAAGCATCAAAGTTAGAATATTTTCTTGTTGTCAGCAGAAAATTTTAATTTTTTCATTTTCGAACATCAAAATATAATTTTTTCCAATTGGAAACAGAAATATTTTAATATTTTCCAATTGGAAGAATCAAAGTTCGAATATTTTCCACTTATAAGCATCAATATTTCTCTATTTTCCTATTAGAACCATAAAAGTTAGAAAATTTTCCAATTGGTAGTATTACAGTTTGAATATTTTCCAATTTTAAGCACTCGAGTTTTAATATTTTCCAATTGAAAGCACAAATTTTCAATTGATCTATCTGGAAGCCTTAGAATTTGAATATCTACCAATTGGAAGTATTAAAGTTTGAATATTTCCAATTGTAAGCATCAGAATATGAATATCCCAATTAGAAATAGCAAAGTTTGAATATTTTTTAATAGAAAGCATCCAAGTTTGAATATTTTCCAACTGGAAGCACAAATTGTCAATTGATCTAATTTGAAGTCTTAGAATTTGAATATCTACCAACTGAAAGTATTAAAGTTTGAATATTTTCAATTGTAAGCATCAGAATATGAATTTCCCAATTAGAAATAGCAAAGTTTGAATATTTTCTAATAGAAAACATCCAAGTTTGAATATTTTCCAACTGGAAGCACCAAAGTTTGAATATTTTCAATTTAAAGCATCAAAATTTGAGTATTTTCCAATTTGAAGCATCAAAGTTAGAATATTTTCTTGTTGTCAGCAGAAAATTTTAATTTTTCCATTTTCGAACATCAAGATATAATCTTTTCCAATTGGAAACAGAAAAATTTTAATATTTTCCAATTGGAAGCATCAAAGTTGGAATATTTTCCAGTTGTCAGCAGAAAATTTTAATTTTTCCATTTTCGAACTTCAAAATATAAGTTTTTCCAATTGGAAACAGAAAAACTTTAATATTTTCCAATTGGAAGCATCAAAGCTCGAATATTTTCCACTTATAAGCATCAATATTTCACTGTTTTCTTATTAGAACCATAAAAGTTAGAAAATTTTCCAATTAGTAGCATTAAAGTTTGAATATTTTCCAATTGTAAGGACTCGAGTTTTAATACTTTCCAACTGAAAGCACAAATTGTCAATTGATCTAATTGGAAGCCTTAGAGTTTGAATATTTACCAATTAAAGTTTGAATATTTCCAATTGTAAGCATCAGAATATGAATTTCTCAATTAGAAATAGCAAAGTTTGAATATTTTCTAATAGAAAGAATCCAAGTTTGAATATTTTCCAACTGGAAGCACCAAAGTTGGGAATATTTTCAATTTGAAGCATCAAAATTTGAGTATTTCCCAATTTGAAGCATCAAGATTGGAATATTTTTCAATTGGTATCAGAAAATCTTATTTTTTTTGTTTGCGAGCATTGAAATATAATATTTTCCAATTGGAAACATCGTAGTTTTAAATGATTTTCCACCTAAAAGCACAATTTTCCAAGTTTTCCAATTGGAAGAATTAAAGCTTGAATATTTTCCAAATTTAAGCGTCCTATTTTGAATATTTTCCAACTGAAAGCACAAATTTCCCATTTTTCCAACTGGAGGCATTAAATCTTGAATATTTTCCAATTGGAAGCATCCCAGTCTACAACGATGATTATTCCATCTTTGCTGTATTTTACTTACCAGTCATGGGATATAATACCTTATCTGTTTTTTATTGCTCATGGATGCCACACATCATTACAAGAATCGATTGGAAAATAACGGTAGTTAGGTTTTCCTTTTTTGCAAAATAGCAAAGCCATTGCGATCGAGAAATTTTTATGGAAATTAATGTTACTATGTGTTTAATCGCTACGTACAGATAATTAACGCATCATAAACTCGTAGCTCGTAATATTCCTTGATTCTTGATATCTACTTAAAAGCAACTCTTCAATATTTATATGTCTAGAATTTGCATCTGCATTTCAAAATAATATCTATAAGAAAATCTCCTTCCATTTCTAGAGAAACACTAGAAGTTGCGGCATCACTTTATTTATCAAGCTTGCTATCTGATTATGAATTGTCGTCATTATTCTCATTCCAAACTCTAATAAACGTTTAATGAATACTAATGTGTACTTGTATATGAAGAGATTTATCTGGGACAAGGGAGAGTTTACTTGAATATATATTTGTACTGTAATTTAACATATTTTGATAAAACCGAAATGTTCTAAAATCTGAACTGTAAGTACACCAATGTTTGAGTATTTTCGAATTGGAATCATCAATCTTTATGCATATTCCAATTGGAAGCATCAAAGTTAAAATATTTTACAATTGGAAGCATTAAAATATGAATTCTTCCAAACAAGAACAGCAAAGTTTGAATATTTTCAGGGTGTCTAGTGGACCGGGAAACCGGGATAAACCCGAGAATTTTATTTGACCGGGAAAAGACTGGAAAAGACATGTAGAAAACCGGAAATTTCCAATTCTCTGATAACTAGACACCCTGTTAATTCGTATTTACAATTTATTATATTTACATATCGAATTGGTATAATTTATTTATAAAACTAACAAAATGTAATTTATTTATGTTTCAGGTAAGCTTAAATCCAGATCTTATTCATTGAGACCAAGAATAGTACTGTGTGGTGAGTTGCGAGAATGTTACATTTTTTTTAGCCGGGGATTTAATTAAACAATCAGGAATTTACTTTTTTTAATAATTAGATATCTAAACTATATTGGTTGAAGTTTCAGACGTCCAGTTTGACGATTGTTTTTACATTTATTGGAACAAAGATCTGAGTTTGAATATTTTTCAACTGGAAGCAGCAGAGTTTGAATATTTCCAATTTAAAGCATCAAAATTTGAGTATTTTCCAATTTAAAGCATCAAAGTTCTAATATTTTTCAGTTGAAATCATCATGTTTGAAGTATTTTCTAATTTGAAGCATCAAAGTTGGAATATTTTCCAATTGACAGCAGAAAATTTTAATTTTTCCATTTTCGAACATCAAAATATAATTTCTTCCAATTGGAAATAGTAAAATTTTAATATCTTTCAATTGGAAGCATCAAAGTTCGATTATTTACTTAGAAGCATCAATTTTTCTGTATTTTCCGATTAGGAGCATAAATATTAGAAAATTTTCCAACTGGTAGCATTAAAGTTTGAATACTTTCCAATTGAAAACATCAGAATTTTGAATATTTTCCAATTTGAAGCACAAATTGTCAACTGATCTAATTAGAAGCCTTAAAGTTTGAATATTTTCCAATTAAAGTTTGAATATTTCCAATTGTAAGCATCAGAATATGAATTTGTCATGTAGAAATAGCAAAGTTTGAATATTTTCCTATTAGAAGCGCTCAGGTTTGAATATTTTCAATTGAAAGCATCAAAGTTGGAATATTTTTCCAGTTATCAGCAGACAATTTTAATTTTTCCATTTGCGAACATCAAAATATAATTTTTTCCAATTGGAAACTGTAAAATTTTAATATTTTCCAATTGGAAGCATCAAAGTTCGATTATTTTCCACTTAGAAGCATCAATTTTTTATTATTTACCGATTAGAAGCATAAAAGTTAGAAAATTTTCCAATTGGTAGCACTAAAGTTTGAATATTTTTCAACTGCAAGCACCAATGTTTGAATATTTTCAATTGAAAGCATGAAAGTTAGAATATTTTCCAATAGTCAGCAGAAAATTTTAATTTTTCTATTTGCGAACATCAAAATGTAATTTTTTCCAACTGAAAACAGTAAAATTTTAATATCTTCCAATTGGAAGCATCAAAGTTCGAATATTTTCCACTTCGAAGCATCAATTTTTCACTATTTTCCTATTAGAACCATAAAAGAAAATATTCCAATTGGTTGCTTTAAAGTTTGAATATTTTCCAACTAGAAGCACCCATGTTTGAATATTTTCAATTTAAAGCATCAAAATTTGATTATTTCCCAATTTGAAACATCAAAATTGGAATATTTTCTGATTGGTATCAGAAAATTTTAATTTTTCTGTTTGCGAGCATCGAAATATGTTTTCCAAATGGAAACAGTAAAATTTGAATATTTTCCAATTGGAAGCATCTTAGTTTGAAATGATTTTCCACCTAAAAGCACAATTTTTCCAATTGGAAGAATTAAAGTTTGAATATTTTCCAATTGGAAGCATTCTAGTTTGAGTAATTTTCAATTTTAATCATCAAAGTTTGAATTTTCCAATTTCTAATCTAAACTTGATTATTTTCCATTCAGAAGCCCGTTTTTATGGTGAAGCAATCCAAAATCCAATGGCAAACAATAAGCACAATGTCACATCTCACCTTCGCACACCTCGAGGCAACAATGGACTTTCGACGCAAGGACACGGTAAATTATCTCGACTCTTGTGTCGCTGCAAATCGCAATTGAGTCTCGCCGTTCTCTTTTCACCGATCGCGACAAATTAAGCTGATCGCTCATTCGCCACCTCTTACTTGCGACCTATATTAGTATGAGGTATATTTATAGAATTGACCCGACTAATCGACATTATACGGTTGTATAAATCGGTCATTAGATTGCACCTTCTTCCAAACTGATTAGAACTTCTCGAAATCAGAGAATTAGACATCAGATAGAGTCACTCCAGTCGAAAAATATTCAAACTTGAATATTTCTCCAGTTGAGAAATATTCAAAACTTGAACTCTTCCAATTTGAAATATTCTGACTTAAATGCTTGAAAATTAGAAATATTCTAACTTGAATGCTTGCAGTTGGAAAGTTTCTTAACTTTTGTACTTGTAATTGGAAAATATTCAAATTTTGAGACTAGCAATTGGAAAATATTCAAACTTTGGTGCTTCCAGTTGGAAAATATTCTAACTTGGATTCTTTCAAATGGAAATACTTCAACTTTGATGATTTCAATTGGAAAATAGGAAATTTGTGCTTTCGGTTGGAAAATATTCAAACCATAATGACTCCAGTTGGAAAGTATTCTAACTTGGATTATTTCAAATGGAAATATTGTAACGTTGATAATTTGAATTGGGAAATTGAAAATTTGCGCTTCCGCTTGGAAAATATGTAAACTTTACTATTTTCAATTACAAACTAGCTGTGAAGTTGTATCAACTTTTGTGCTCATTCAATGAGAACTTTGCTTCCTGTAAGCAAATATGATTTGCTTCCTCATAGAGGAAGCATTAATTATTCTTTACATCAACATTAAATTTTGATTATTTGAGAAGTTATATTCGAAAAATTCATTTTCAAAAATTACAATAAAGCACAATTTTCTTATTTTTCAATGAAATGAAATAATATTATAGACTAATCGATTCGTCTCGATGCAAGGAACATTTATTTTTCTTACGTCAAGTCAAAATTTTAGATTATTTGAAAAGTTATAGTCGAAAAATTAATTTTTGAAAATACAATTAACCATAACATCCTTATTTTTCAATGAAATGCATTAATCTTATAGGTCAATCGATTCGTTTCGACACAAGGAATCTACGTTCTCCTTACATCATCTTTGAATTTTGATTATTTGAGAAGTTATAGTGAAAAAATGAATTTTAAGAAAATTATAAAAGTACATAAAACTTGTAAAATTAAATATTTTGTTAAACCATTGTAAGAAATTCAACTAGGTGTATAATGAAATAACTATGCAAAATTTCATCGATTTATTTCTACGCGTTTTCAAGAAATTGCTGGATCGTGACACACACACACACACACACACACACACACACACATCCGGACAATTTTTCAGGACATCATGTTAGATATATTGACATTAAAATATGTTGAAAAAAACCTTTTTTAGGAAACTGGATTTTGTCACCACCACAAAGCTTCCTCTATGAGGAAGCAAAAATGAAAATTTGTTTTTCAAATTGGGAAATACTTAAAATCTGATGCTTCCGATTGAAAAATATTTCAATTTTGGAGTTAAAAATTGGAAAATATTCAAACTTGGATGCCTCCAGTTGGAAAATATTCTAACTTGGATTCTTTCAAATGGAAATATTCTAACTTTAATGATTTAAATTAGAAAATAGGAAATTTGTGCTTCCAGTTGGAAAATATTCAAACTATAATGGCTCCAGTTGGAAAATATTCTAACTTTACTGTTTTTAATTGCAAAATTTGAAAATTTGTGCTTCAAATTGGGAAACACTTAAAATCTAATGCTTGAAATCGGAAAATATTCAAATTTTGAGACTGAAAATTGGAAAATATTCTAACTTGGATTCTTTAAACTGGAAATATTCTAACTTTAATGATTTCACTTGGAAAATTGGATATTTGTACTTCCGGTTGGAAAATATATTCAAACTAATGCTTCCAATTGGAAAACATTCCAAATTTGATGCTGAAAATTGGGAAATATTTAAACCTGGATACCTCCAGTTGGGAAATATTCTACATTGAATTCTTCCAATTGGAAATATTCTAACTTGAATGTTTGTAATTGGAAAATTTTTTAACTTTTATACTTACTATTGGAAAATATTCCAATTTTAAGGCCAAAAATTGGAAAATATTCAAACTTGTATGCCTCCAGTTGGAAAATATTCAAACTTGGATGTCTCCAGTTGGAAGCTATTCTAGCTTGTATTCTTCCAAATGGAAATATTCTAACTTAAATTCGACCTATTGGAAATATTCTAACTTGAATATTTGCAACTACAGATTCAAATTTTAATAAATTCCGATCACATCTCTTTTCCATTTTTCGCCGTTTCAATAACATGGATCAATTTATAATATGTATAAACAAGATGTCGAGTACTTTAATATTGGATTTCCAGCAAAGACTAATATTACACGCTAACGTTTCAATTTCCTGTCGCGCAACTGTTTTCCATTTCAGGATCTTTTTTGTCTTATTTCAGGCTGAACGAGTCTCATTTCTCGAGGACGGCACGAGAAAGAAAATAGCCTATTTAGCATCAAAGAATGACTGGCGAAAATTGGTACCTCGTATAATACGATTTTTCTACTTCATTCTTTTCTTCAGGGTGCTCAGAAAATTATAAAAAATGTCTAGAATTTCTTTCTCATGATATATTTCTAGAAACTGAAAAAAATTGCTTCCTTTGCTTACAGTTGTAATTTTCGAAGTCTTCAATTTATTTTACACTCCACAAATAGAATATTCTCATGTAAATTCAAGGAATGGAATATATCTCCCTTAAACTGTAATTATCTGTACTCGATACTTGTCGGTTGATATCCGGGAAGGTATTCAGTATTCACTGTCAATCGTAAGTCGACTCGCATTAACGATCAGAGTACACTTATTGCCAGTGAAAGAGTCACTCGTTACGAGCTGTAGATACACTGTCGCTGACAATTCGTTATAAAGTGTATCCCCCGTCGAGTCGTCTTTATACATATAGTGACTTTATACCCTGCTCTCACGATCTCATTGCAGAGCAAGTTATGGTCATTGCTGAGAGAAAAACACATCCTCAATTGAATCCACAATTTTTTTTGTACTCAGGACGTCACCGAAATTATAGCAGGACGATTTCGATTAATTTGCCGCATTTTTCCGCCCACTTTCTGTGGGCTCCTGTAAAAAATGACCCAACGCAAAGTGGAAAGTTAATTAATTGAAAAAAAACGTCTTTGGATAAAAAGAAATAAAATCGTACGTGTAACGATGTCGTTAATTTCACTTATTTCGCATGATTGTGCTTTGAGCAGTACTCAAGTGCGTAATTTGTATCCTATGGATCACTTTAATAGTGTGTAATTCGACGAAATGAATTTTTTAAAGATCTGAATAAATTTTATTGCATTTGACGAAATTCTTCGTTAGTATTGTGAATTGAGTATATCTGGCATCAAAGTTTGAATATTTGTCTATTGAAAGCATTCAAATTGGATGATTTTCCAACTAGAATATGGAAGAATCAAAATACATTTGCATTTTTTCTAATTGGAAATAATAAAATTTTAATATTTTCCAATTGGAAGCATCAAAGTTGGAATATTTTTCAGTTAGGAGCATCAATTTTTCAGTATTTTCCGATTAGAAGTGTAAAAGTTAGAAAATTTTCCAATTGGTAGCATTAAAGTTTGAATATTTTCCACCTGGAAGCACCAATTTTCTTTTTCCAATTGAAAAAAGATAAGTTGGAATATTTTCCAATTGGTAGTATCCGAATTTGAATATTACAAATTTTTAATTTTTCTAATTGGAAGTGTGAAAAGTTTAATATTTTCCAATTTTAAGCATCAAAATATAATTTTTTCAATTAGAAGCAACAAAGTTTGAATATTTTTCAATTGGAAACATTTGAGTGTATATTTTCCACCTTAAAACGCAAATTTTCAGTTTTTCCAATTGGATGCATACAAATATTATTTTTTCCAATAGGAAATAGTTTTAATATTTTCGAATTTGGAACATTCAATTTTGAATAAAATTAGGAAATAGAAATACGAAAGTTTGAATACTTTCCAATTGAAAACATCAAAAGTTGAATATTTTCCAAATGGAAACATCAGAGGTTGAACTTTTTCCATCTTTAAAACCCAAAGTATCCATTTTTCCAATTTGAAGCCTCAAAATACTATTTTTTCCAATTGGAAACAGTAATTTTTTAATAATTTACAATTAGGAGCATCCTGTTTTCAATATTTTCCAATTTTAAGCATAAAAATACGAATTTTCCCAATTTGAAAAAGCAAAGATTGAATATTTTCCAATGAGAAGCATACAAATTTGAATATTTTCAATCTGGAAAGATAAATTTTTATTTTTCCAATTGAAAGCATCAAAATACGATATTTCCAATTTCCACTTGGAAACAGCAAATTTAGAATATTTTCCAATTGGTACAATACGAGTTTGAATTTTTTCCAATTTTAAACAGTAAAATAGTGGTTTTTTTTTCAATTGGAAAGACCAAAGTTCTAATTTTTCCAATTGCAAACATTTCAACATTTTCCATCGTAAAACGTAAATTTTCCATTTTTCCAATTGTAATCATAAAAAATTCTATTTTTTCCCCATTGGAAATAGTAAAGTTTTAATATTTTCCAATTTGGAGCACCCAGGTTTGAATATTTTCCAATTGGAGACACCCAAGTTTGAATATATTACAATTGAAAGTATCCAAGTTTGAATATTTTCCAATTAAAAGCACCCAAGTTTGAATATTTCCAATTAGAAGAGTCTAAGTTCGCGTATTTTCCAATTGGAAGTATCAAAGTTCGAATATTTTACAATCGTGAGCATCAAAATATGATTTTTTTCAATTAGAAGCAGAAAAGTTTGAATATTTTCCAATTGGAAGAATCTGAGTTTGTATAATTTCCTTGCATGACCAATTTTGAATTTTTCCAAGGAGAAGCATTAAAGTTGGTGTATTTTCCAATTAGAAGTACAAATTTTCCAATTAAAAGCATCAAAGTTTGAATATTTTATAACTGTAAACATCAAAATATGAACTTTTCCAATAGGAAACAGGAAAGTTGGAATATTTTCCAACTTCCAAGTACAAATTTGTAATTATCCAATCGTAATCATTAAACTACGTACATTTTGCAACAGAAAGCAACAAAATCAGAATATTTCCAATTGGAAGCTTCCGAGTGTTAATATTTTCCAATTGTTAGCCCTAAAATGTGATTGTTTCTTATTTTGAGAGATTAACGAATGAAGCTTGAACCACTACATACATAGTTATTTAAAAACTGAACAAGTGGTAAAGTCAGTTTCATTGAACAACTTTATAGACTCGCAGATGTGGCTAAAATTGCAGTTATTAACGTCTCAAAGGAGTTGCTGGATTCTGAGTACATTTCTGTAAAGCTGGTACCAATACTTATCTGGTCGAGCTATAACTTGAAAAAAAAAATTGATTGCCCATGGAAGTACGTAAATATCGTTCAGAATGATGTTGGAACGATGCAAGCCGGAAAAAGAGACAGGAGGCTTATAAACGTGACGGATAATCACTATCGCCAAGGTAATTCTATCCGTCTCTTCTCGCTGGGGCTATCGAACCCGAAGCCTTAACCTTTACGTTCATCCGGAACAAGTTTAAGCGACTATATTCGTGTAGACGTCAATGTGTAAGTGTACTTCTATAAAACGCACTTCACGTCTAATATTACACATTTGCCTATAATATTTCCGAACCCACATTTCTTTTGACTACCGTGATACTTTACTACTTATTTGTCATATCATCCTACGAAATTCTTTCTCCTTTTCCCCTTCTCTTCCAAATTTATGCAAAATTTCTTCAAAGAGAAAGGAATTCGTTTAAATGAATTTGTGCGAATAGGTGATGATTTATATGAAAATTATGTGTACGGATCTTAATATTTGCCTTGAGAATGAAAAAAATCACGTTTACATTTTCGAATTGGAAGCAGCAAGGTTTATTCAATATTTTTCATTTTAAGGCAGCTAAGTTTGAATATTTTCCAATTGAAAGCACCCAAGTTTGAATATTTCTCAATTAGAAGCACCCAAATTTGAATATTTCCCAATTAGAAGCACCCAAGTTTGAATATTTTCCAATTGGAAGCACCCAAGTTTGAATATTTTCATATTGGAATCACCCAAGTTTGAATATTTTCATATTGGAATCACCCAAGTTTGAATATTTTCCAATTGGAAGCATTCAAATTTGAATATTT
Organism: Synergus gifuensis; assembly: GCA_904066015.1. Classification (NCBI taxonomy): domain Eukaryota; kingdom Metazoa; phylum Arthropoda; class Insecta; order Hymenoptera; family Cynipidae; genus Synergus; species Synergus gifuensis. Next base: position 9,432 of record CAJFCO010000178.1, on the reverse strand, counting down.
TCTAATTGAAAGCACCCAGGTTTGCATATTTTCCAAGTGTAAGCAACCAAATTTCAACATTTTCCAATTAGAAGCACCCAAGTGTGAGTGTTTTCCAATTGAAAACATTCAAGTTTGAATATTTTCCTATCAGAAGCACCCAAGTTTTAATATTTTCCAACTGAAAACATCCAAGTTTGAATATTTCGAAATAATTGGGATCCCAATTAGAAGCACCCAGGTTTGAATATTTTCCAATTTGAATCAACCAAATTTGAACATTTTCCAATTAGGAGCACCCAAGTTTGAATATTTCCCAATTGGAAGCAGCTAAGTTTGATTATTTTCCAATAATAGCACCCAAGTTTGAATATTTTCCAGTTAGAAGCATTTTCCAGTTGGAAGTATTTGAGATTTAATATTTTCCAGTTGGAAACATTTCAGTTTGAATATTTTCCAGTTGGAAGCATTTGAGTTTGAATATTTTCCAGTTGGAAGCATTTGAGTTTGAATATTTTCCAGTTGGAAGCATTTCAGTTTGGATATTTTCCAGTTGGATGGATACGAGTTTGAATATTTTCCAGCCGTAAGCACAAATTTTTAATTTTTCCAGTTTGAAGGAACAAAGTTTCATATTTTCCTGTCATAGGCATCAAAATTTCTTTTTTTTTCTAATGAGAAGCAGTAAAGTTTGCCTATTCTCCAATTGGAAGAATCAGAAATTGAAAATATTCTAAATGGAAACATCAAAGTTTGAATATTTTCCAGTTGGAAACAGCAGAGTTTGAAGATTTTCTAATTTGAAGCATTTAAGTTTGCATATTTTCCAATTTGAAGGAGCAAAGTTTGAATATTTTCTAATCATAAGCATACAAATTACAATAAAATTGTTTCTAATTGGGAATATCAAAGTTTGAATATTTTCCAGCTGGAAGCATAAATTTTTAATTTTTCCAATTTGAAGAAACAAAGTTTGAATATTTTCCAATTTGAAGCACACATTTTCAGTTGTTTCAAGTGCAAGTATTCTTCATTCTCTTTTTACTATTTGTCCAATAGAAAGCATCAAATTTTGAGTATTTTTCAATTGGAAAAATCTGAGTTTGAATATTTTCTATCTGGAAGCAAAAATTTCCAATTTTTCCAATTTTAAGTATAGAAATAGGATTTTTTCCAAAGGGAAACAACCATTTTGTTGGGTTGAAATATTTTCTAATTGGATACATCCGAATTTTAAACATTTTCCAATTTGAAACATTTCAATTTGAGTATTTTCCAATTTGAAGCATTCTAATTTGAATATTTTCCAATTGGAAATCTGAATTTGAATATTTTCCACCTGGAAACAAAAATTTCGCATTTTCCTATGTGAAATATAGTAATATGATTTTTTCGAAGAAGAAACAACAATTTTGTTGGGTTGAAATATTTTCCAATTGGATACATCTGAATTTGAATATTTTCCAATTTTAATTATCTGTTTTTGGACAGTTTGCAATTGGTTGCACCAAAGTCTGAATATTTTCTAATATGAAACATCCCAATCTGAATATTTTCCAATTGGAAATATGAATTTGTATATTTTCCGCCTAGAAACAAAAATTTCCAATTTTCCCAATTTGAAGTATAAAAACAGGATTTTTTTCCAATTGGAAACAACAAAATTTAAGTATTTTCTAATCTGAAACATCTAAGTGTCAATATTTTTAAATTAAAATGGTAAAATTTGGAGTATTTTCCAGTTGTACGCATCAAAATTTGTACATTCATGAATTGGAACCATCCGAGTTTAAATATTTTCCAATTGGAAACATCGGAATTTTAATATTTTTTAAATTTTATTTAGCTATGTTTAAATAGTTTTCAATTGGATGCACGAAAGTCTGAATATTTTCCAATTGGATACAACTCAATTTCAATACTTTCTAGTTGGAAACATCCCAATTTTCTAATTTGCAGATTACTTATTTGGAAGCATCCGAGTTTGAATATTTTCCAATTGAAACATCCGATTTGACTACTTTTCACTTGTACGCATTAAGCTTCGAATTGTTTGCTTTAGTAAGCATCGAAGTAAAAATATTTTATCTTCCAATTACAAAAGTGTTCGTGGAATATCTTCGCAACGTGAAACGCACAATATTTTATAAGAAATCCGGCATTTTATGTGAAGGTCTCTGATAAATTCATGTGACACCTGAGGAGAGTTAAAGTTGATGTTTTCTCTGATTACAAGAAACAACGCATGATTGGGAAACATGAAATAGAAGGATTTGTCTACAAAGAGACTCGTTGCGAAAAATATTTACAAACGTCTCATGCTACCTGCGTCACGGACACTCGTTTTTTATTTATATCCTCTTCTTTTCATTTATTTCTAACGATCCTTTCTAAAGACGAGTTAGTAACCGGATATTCAGTGTACATATCCATAGTTCACCATTGGTACACAGTAAGCTCGTAGGGACGACAAGAATGTGAATTTCACACGAGGTTTCTTTCTGTTTCAGGTAAGCCAGGCACGCGAACGAGATTCTTTTGCTCCGGGGCACCTTAGTTCTTCCACGACCTACGATTCGAGGAGCACTTTCTCAAAATTGAGAGCCCAGACCTACGGTAATGATAAATTCTGAATCACGAACTGTAATCTCAGAAAATTGCTAGATTTTCAAGTTGAAAGAACTACTAGACAAGAGAAGAATATATATAAATTCTGAATTCACTCATGTGTCCATGAAAGTAAACATCTGCTATTTTTGGTATTTTCGGTGGTTGCTAGCCTGATGTTAAAAAAAACGCAGTGATCCAGAATTAATGAGTATATGAACGTCATGGAGGAAATAGAATGTCAGTAGGACGATGCGCGTGTCTACGGTCGAGTCGAAAGATAATTTTGGAACAGCAGACTGCAACAGCGTCGGAGGTAACGTGGGGCTTCCAGAGTTCAATGCCCTGCATTTCGAGATTCAGTCAGTCAGTCACATCGAAAGCTGACGAACCTTACCTACTAGGGTCAATTTAGTCATCCTAGTTCCCATCGGCAACGATCATCTGCCAATGAATAGAATAAAAGCATAAGGGTCGCTTCAGATCCCACCCATACTCGTATTCTATGTGCCTCTATATGTAGAGAAAATACGTTAGGAATTTTCACAGAATTTGAGAAAGGAATAGGTAAACGTCGATCCTAATATTAGCAAACATTGACACTTGAACAGAGATACTTGAAGATTAGAAAATTAGGTCGGTAGGTTTTATCCTAACTGGAATTATAATTCTCTGTTCATATATCGCGTATCGATTTAGTCTCTATCAGTCTGAGTTTGAATATTTTATGATTGGAAATACAAAATTTCAATTTTTCCATTTGTAAACATTCGATTTTGGATATTTTCCAAATGAAAGCTCGGAATTTGAATATTTTTCAATTGGAAAATTCAAAGTTTGAATATTATCCAGTTGGAATAATTCAAGTTTGAATATTTTCCAATCGGTAGGACCAAATTTTGAACCTTTTCAAATTTTAAGTATCAAACTATGACTTTGAATATTTTCCAATTGGAAGCAGCCGAGATTTTATATTTTCGAACCGTAAGCAGAAATTTTTCATTTTTCCAGTTTGAAGGACCGAAGTTTGAATATTTTACAACTTGAGGCAAACAATTTGAACTGTTGCATTTACAAGCTTTCAGCATTCTTGTTGTACCATTTTCCAATAAAAGGCATCAAATTTGGAATATTTTTCAATGGGGAACATCCGAGTTTAAACATTTTCCAATTGGAAGAATATGTTTTCATTTTTTTTTTTTTATTAGAAACACTAAGGATGAATATTTTCCAATTGAAAGTAGCTAAGTTTGAATATTTTCCAATTAAAAGCATCCAAGTTTGAATAATTCACAATTTTAAGCATCAAAATATGATTTTGCCAATTTGAAACATCAGTTTATATATTTTCCAAGTTGAAACATCCGAGTTTGAATATTTCTCGACTGGTAGTATTAAAGATTGAATATTTTTCAATTGGAAGCAGCTAAGTTTGATTATTTTCCAATTGTAAACATCCAAGTTATAAAATTTTCCAATTAGAAGCACCCAAGTTTGAATATTTCTCAATTAGAAGCACCCAGGTTTGAATATTTTCATATTGGAATCACCCAAGTTTGAATATTTTCCAATTGGATGCATCAAAATTTGAATATTTTCCAATTGAAAGCACCCAAGTTCGAACATT